>JAVSBS010013031.1:0-62147 GCA_033124195.1 Coracias cyanogaster | reverse complement strand
TGAGAGCAGCCCTGAGGAGACAGACTTGGGGGTGCTGGTTGATGAAAAGCTCAACATGAGCCAACAATGTGCAAGTGTAGCCCAGAAAGCCAGCTGTATCCTGGGCTGCATCAAATGAAGTGTGACCAGCAGGTTAAGAGAGATGATTCTCCCCTTCTACTCTGCTCATGAGAACCCACCTGGAGTACTGCATCCAGCTGTGGAGTCCCCAGCACAAGAAGGACATGGACTTGTTGTAGCGGGTCCAGGGGAGGGTCACAAAGATGATCAGAGGGCTGGAACAGCTCTTCTGCAGTGACAGGCTGAGGGAGTTGGGGTTGTTCAGGCTGGAAGAGAGAGGTCTCTGCAGAGACCTTATTGCAGCCTTTCAGTATCTGAAGGGGGCCTACAAGAAAACTAGGACTTTTTACAAGAGCTTGTAGTGATAGGACAAGAGCTAACAGCTTTAAACTGGAGGAGGGGAGACTGAGATTAGATGTAAGGAAGTTGTTCATCATTACGAGGCTGGTGAGACACTGGAACAGGTTGCCCAGGGAAGCTGTGGATGCTCTGTCACTGGATGTGTACAAGACTGGGTTGGATGGGGCTTTGAGCAACCTGGTTTAGTGTCAGGTGTTGGGAGTTGGGAGTTGGAACTGGATGATTTTTAAGGTTTCTTCCAACACAAAACATTCCATGATTCTATGATTCTGAAATTATATGTACTGATTAGAGGACTTCCTGACCTACCAGCCACTTAGTAATTAATCTTCTCGGGTAGAAAACTGCACCAGATTAAAATGCTCTTCCAGGTGATATTCAGACAACTTGCTGAATACTTTTGTTTGTTCTTTTAGATACTCGGTGTTAAAGATGGGTGACTGAGGCTTTAAGTTAAATCAACACTAGCCCTTAACTATTCCAGGAAAGAAAGGATTTACCAAAATGAGAAACTCTTTTTTTTCTCCTATTTTTTTTTCTCCTATTTCTCCTATTTTCAAGTAAAACAGAGCTATGCACAGTCCTGAAACTGTTCCTGATGGAAAGAAGTGGTTGTCCTCACCTGTAAATCATCCAGCTTTGCAATACAAGAAAAGCACTTTGAAAAATGAAAAACTCTTTGAAGGGTTTTGCATAAGTATGTTTAATTAAGCTGTTGAAGTATGAAAAGCTACTTAAGGGTTTATTGTCAACTAAAAAGCAGAAACATGTGCTAATGGGTTGCAGGTAAGTGAGGATGCTGCAGTAGTCTTCAATGCTTCATGTAGTTTTGCTAAAAAATAAAGTGAGCAAAGCTAAAGAGATTAATCAGAATGTTTAACAGCAAGTAATGCCTATTGGAAGTTACTTAGTTCAGCCAAAGAAGCACGGTGAACCAGGCAGGGTAAGGCAGCTTATTTTGCTACTGAAGAGTGGGGAAGCCATTTCTGCAGGAAAGGAAAGTAGCCAACTGGCCTTAGCAATTGCCTCCTCAAGGAGGACTCTAAAACAGTTTTATTTTTGATATAATGTGTTTTTTCCATGCTCAGCTGATGAATGCCCTGCTTGTCTACCTTGGTGTTTTTATTTTCTCTTTTTAATATAATACAGTTTGTTAAGCCAGCTGATTCATGTTAGATTAGCTTCTTGATCATCAGACAGTCCAGGTGAGAAATCATGTTTTGCAGCCATTGACTGTTAAATTCATCATTGGGAAGATGAATTTATGTGATTTTGGGGATATAGAAGAGGTTGGAAGGTGGAATGCCAAGTGTCATCACCAGCTGATGAACACAGGGTGGAGACAGGGGAGCGAGGCATAGCCAAGATGGGAGAAAATATCTGGGACAAGTAACTATGTTTTATATCTGTTGCCAGAAGTGAGTGGCTAAGGTACCTTGCCTGAAGGAGCTCTCTGGAAAAGAGTACCTTTCAAATGTGAGGCTGCTGCGGGAACTAGGGGGAGGCTGCGGGTGTAAATACAAGGCTGACATCCTGCTTTGAGCACCAGTATGTCACATGAAGGTCACTGCTTAAGTTCATTTCATGGAGACTGGGATTTCAAACACCAATGCTGCTTCAGTTTGAAAAGTGGAAGTGTAAAGAGTCCTTGTCTGAAGTGAATGAAGCTGGGAATCTTGGCTACCCATAAACCGTTGCAGACTTTTATCACCTGACATGAAGCTGAGCAATCTGTCACTGGAAACCCAGCCAATTTTCTAAGCTTTTAGATGATTTCTATAGAACTGAGCACAGTGCCAGGAAGTATTTGGATTTCAGCTAACTTGAAAATTCTGACAAAGGTGTTTTGATGATAAATTTATCCCAAGAGCTCTTTTTGTGCCTTTAGTTTCTATATTGATTTAAGATGCAGCCTGATAAACAGTTCATGGCTGTATTCTTACATGTGCTTCTTGAGAAAGTTCCAGAAGACAGCACTTAAGCAATCTTGTTTTAGTGAAGTTCCCTAAAATAGCAACAGATCATTAAACATAGAGCAATTTCAGTTAACTCATCATTTAAAAACTTTCTGAGACCAGAGTATAGTAGACTCAATTCACACTTAATGGGGTTCTTCATGCAGGAAACTGTATTTAGTGCAGTTTAGATAACAGTTGGATTTAAATCCCTCTTATTTATTTAACAGTATCATTTGGAACTAGCTTGGACTTAGTATATTTTTCTTAAGGAAATATTTTCTTTTTTTTTTGAGTAAAAGTTTATCCCTAATCAGTGAAGGCTCAGAAAGCAGGTAATTATCTGTTGAGTGTTTTTATTCATCTTTGGAAAGCGGAAAAGACTTTTCTTTGGCATCTATTAGTTGCATCGCTGCTGAGGGGGATGGATATGGGAAGGAAGGCTTTTTTCTTTAGTTATTTTAGAGAGGGAAAGCTGGGGAGTTAAGGGCTTGTAGGGGAAGGCAACTGGGAATTGAAATGCAAGTTTCAGGAGATGTCTCTGCCATAGCATACAGAGTGACACTTTTGAAAAAAAAAGGCAGGAATTATTTTGAGGCAGAGGTTACATTTTTGGTATTCAGTATAGAAGAAAATGGTAAATATTGCTTATATTGAACAATTAAATAGAGGTTATCTAAAAAAAAAAAGTACTTGCTGTGATAGAGGAACCTTGAATAACCTGTAAACCATCATTTAACAGTGACCAGTTGCGAAAGTCCTGGTGTGTCTTTTGGTGTTGCATATAGATGTTTTAGCCAGAATAACAGTTATTTTTGATTCCATGATAATGACATAGAATCATAGAATCATTATGGTTGGAAAGCACCTCTAGGATCAAGTCCAACCTACATCCTAACATTCCTCTAACCACTAGACCATAGCCTCAAGTGCTACATCTACTTGTTTTTTAAACACCTCCAGGGACGGTGACTCCACCACCTTCCTGGGCAGTCTGTTTCAGTGCCCAGCCACTCTCCCAGTAAAGAATTTCTCCCTAATATCTAATCTAAACCTCCCCTGATGCAACTTGAGGTCATTTCCTCTCATTCTGTCATTAGTAATTTGGGAGAAGAGACCAATACCAGCCTTGCTACAACCTCCTTTTAGGTAGTTGTAGAGGGCAATAAGGTCTTCTCTGTCTCCTCTTCCCTGGACAAAACAACCCAGTTCCCTCATCCGCTCTTCATAAGGCATGCTTTCCAGACCCCTCACCAGCTTCGTTGCCCTTCTCTGTACCCGCTCCAGCACCTCAATGTCTTTCTTGTCCTGTGGTGCCCAGAACTGGACACAGTACTCAAAGTGTGGTCTCACGAGTGCCGAGTACAGGGGCACAATCACCTCCCTACTCCTGTTGGTCACACTGTTTCTGATACAGGCCAGGATGCCATTGGCCTTCTTCGCCATCTGGACACAATGCTGGCTCATGTTCAACCGGCTGTTTACATGAATACTTCTAGCTTGTAGAAACTCTACTGAAGAAACAAAACACCTATTGAAGGCAAAATGTAGATATTGCAGCTGCTCACAAGGAGTCATGCTGCCTTTACTTGTTTTTGTAGTTCACTGGGAGATTTATCTCTCTGCTTAAATCCAAATTGTGTTAATGTCAGGGCTTTCTGGACTTTCAGCATACATAAAAGCAGAGCTAAACCACAAGATAAACCCCAGAACTATGAGGCGAATAAACATCCCACTATCATTTGAAATATGGTATATCTTTGTGACTGCTGGAATAGAGTTTATGTGGCATTAAAACAACATTTTTCTTGAGTTCAGAAAAGAGAAAGTGAAGTGCTGGGGCCTGAGCTGTGGGCCCCAACTTGGAGTTGGACTGTGAGTCACGACCTAGCAGAATGTTTTGGGTTTGTTTTTATTTTTTTATTTTTATTTTTTTTTCCCCAGTTGTCTTCATGTTCCAGAGGCAGAACCTGGCCCACCTGTGTCTTTGTGGCTCTGCCCTTGCCCAAGCGTTTGTGGCTGGGATGGTAGGTGAGGCCATGATTATATCAATCAGGAACTGATCAGTTGGAGGAGCTTCCTATTGGCTGTGACTTCTGTTGGGGCTTGTTGCATCTTGCTGAGATCTCTGAGTGGTGTCCTTCCAGGTGAAGGGCCACGGAGGGAGCCACCTCTGTCCGTTGTGTCGAGCAGGTGATGCTGGCACCACAGTGGGCAGCAGAGGAGCTGGGCCCACAGGAACCTATGGCAGGATTGTTTGAAAGAAGACTTGTGAGGGGATGTTGCTGAGTTCATTGTTGGCCTGTGTGATTAGGCAACTGACGGCAGTATAAAATAATGATGGTTGAACCAGCACAATGAAAAGACAAAACTCTAAGGTCAGTGCCTGGAATAATATTTAGAAACAATGAAACCCTGAGTTGGACGTTAGCATGACAGCATTGCAAACCAGTCTGATTTAATGTAAATATCCAATGGAAAAAAGATTGCTACGGATAAAGAAAATAGACTGCATTTGAATTAAGGTTATAGATATGTATTTGGAAGCATGAAGGTATGTTTTTGTGTGTATGCCTTGGTTAGCAGAGGTAGAACATATATTGAAGATGCTAGATGTTCACAATATGGAGAAACATCAGCTGATCCCAGAATGATGTAATAAAACTGTATGTTTCAAAGAAAGTTGAAAATGAAAAATGCACTGGTCAGGGGCTAGGAACATTTGTGTGGATGGGAACAGTGACTTTCTAAGAACTACCTGCAGCCACAGGAGTATGTTGGCCAACTAGACTTTTTCAGAGATAATTCAAAGACTCTACAGGGATCAAAAGATAAGATACAGGATCTGAAAGACTGCCTCAAAAAGTTTGACCTTTACAGATATGCAGATACACTTTCAAGTCAGCTGTTCTATGGTATACCACCAAGGGCTTCTTCAGGGCTGCATCTTGATTACATGACTGTGATCTTGGAGTCAAAAGGACACTAGATCTATGTTTTATACTAAGATGCTTATTGTCATAATTCCATGATGTATCCCAAAGCCTCAGTGTCTATGCCCTTGTCCATTTTTACATTGTTTCTTTTGTTTGAGGTACCCTATAATTAGAACATATATTATCATATAATTATGTATTATAGGTGAAACAAAAACATAAACACCAGTAGTTTAAATAACATTTAATATGCCTGTCCCTGAAGTGTGGGAATTCAGTGTCTTTCAGGAGCATGTAAATAACGTTCTCTGCTGCCCAAAAAGCACATTTTAATGGGTTCAATGTGGAACCATTCGGAGGGGAAATTTTGAGTCACCCAATGTCAAAGACGTAGTTAAAATTTAGTAAACTTTGTGAAGCTACACTTCATGCATTTAAACAAACTAATCTCTTTACGCCCATAAGAAAAAGCAATATGAATTTGGAGACACATTAATCATTTCAGTTTGTCATGAATAATGCATTTGTTTCTGCATGTTATCTGATAATATATGGTAAAGCATGTTTTACCTCTTTGGCATACATATTGCAGCTTTTATGCAATGCATTACGTGTGAAGCTTAGTTGGAATTTTTTGGTTTGCTTTTTTATTTTATGTGCACTTTTCATGTGTGTGAGTGCAGCCTGTACCTTCCCCTTTTCTCCAGCTTTCCCACCCACCGACAGCTGTCCCCTCCAAATATTTCAGCCAAATTTTGCCAACAGGTAGAAGCCTGAAAGGTAAATAAGCTCTCAAAGCTTTGTGAAAACAGATAGTCAGGGAAGGAGGAAGTATCTGGAAGTGGCTTAGCAGAGGGATGAGTTTATGGTACGAGCACTCAAGTTGCAGGATTCCAGGAAATCCTGGGTGGAAAGATCTGAGAGGCATACAGCAGGAATGTGCACTGCTTTAGATACCAAAAGCCCGGAACCATAACTCTAATCCTGGGTATATCTAAGTGATGCTATGAGCTGATGTCACACTGTAACATGAAACTAAGATGTGGCCAACATATGCACCACAGGACCAAGTTTTCAGTGCAAAACTTGGAGCTTACTTATTCTCCAGGATAGATAGCCTCTGAGATATAAAATTGTGAGATCTAAATCCATAGGAAGCTGTTTGGTTTTTTTTCAGTGACAGTGCTTGTAGAAATGCATACTTTTCTTTTATTTTCTTTTTCTTTTATTGCATTTAAAAAAAGACAATAACTTTGATCTGGAATGGAAAACTCATCTTCTAGGTGGACACAGCCATCTGCAGAGCACTGCTGTGCCACTAATTGAAAATAAAGTAAAATTTTATTAGATTTTTTAATTTTAGCTATTCTTCTGCAGTAAATGATAATATTCCTCTTAAAGAGATCACATTTATGCTGCTATTTTGCTGCTGTTATAAAATAGAAGTGTATCAAGAGAGAAAGTGTTAAAGAAACAGTCGGGTTTCTTGCTAGGCTTGATCTAAACCATACGGGTTTATAATAGCTGAGGATTAGGCTGTTTGTGCTGTGTCAGGTAGGTCTCTGAGTAATTTCCATCAAGGGGGTGATTTATAAGATGGACTTGAAGATCCAATCTGATGAAGATGGACTTTTCATGAAATATGTAATTAAAATACACACAAAACCAGATCAGTCTTGTGCTTGTCAAATACTCTATTTTTGTTGTATGGTGTTTTATCTGTTGACAGTATGCCTATGGTAGAAAGCAATATTTCCTGTAATTACAAGAAGAGATAAATCATAGCATGCTATTTCTCACATTAAATAAAAAATAATAACCTAATTAGCTTTTCTATTAAGTGTAGTTGTTAAATAAAGCACCAACAAAGAAAAATTTTTCTAGTAGACTAAATGATACAAATCTATGACAAATATTTCTTTTTTCTCAGACATAAGTGCAAGTTTTCTCAAAAATACCTGTATTTACGTATTCAGTTACCTACAAGGATTCTGGGTTTTTTTGTTTCTTCACACTGCATCACAAGGAAAGCAGCTCTGCCAGATCAACACTTGGGGAATTTATTCCATAGATAAATAGGTAGTATATTAAAGCAGACAAGAAGTAGCTCAGTTCAGTTTGACAACTGAAATATTTAAATTTAGGTAAACCTAACAGAAATATGTTTGCTTTTCTTCTCCTGATTTAAACTGAGGAGAAAACAAAACCTGTTATATGGCAAAAAAATTTTAAAATTATGTTAGATTTTTCATATTCTTGACCAACTGAACTTTGCAGTTTACAGTGATACTTTTAGGATGGTGTTCTGTATTGGCTCCTGTTTTAAGAAGCAGTGCAATATATTGCTTTCTGGTGACTGTTCCACAGAGGGAGAAAATAACTTATTGGTTCAGATAACTTCGTTCTCTTGAAGAGAAATAGTAGAGGTCAGTGTTTTTTTCCACAAAAGCACTGTGCTCCAGCTGCTCACTGAATATTGAGCAGGTGAGCTTTTTCACTATCCAGTCTGTTTGCAACGTATTTTTCAACAGGCCTCAGACTACTGACTCATTTTCAGAAAGTCATTCATTCCCCTAAAATCATTTCTACCTGTTCCTGCAATAAATAGTTAAAATGAAATCAATGTCCTTGAATTAATTTTCTGACATCTGCAGAGTAATGATTTAACGTAGAATTTTAATGTTCTGGGCTTTTTTGGTATTCCACAGTGGTCTTCCTGACTTGAAATTCTTCCCTTGAAATTTCCAAAAATCCATGCTTATGTTTTCTTGTTGTTACTGAAACAATAAAACTAATACTTCACGGACCTCTTCTGAGGGTTTTCTGTGGCCTCGTGGTTGGTTGTTGTTTTTTCTTACTCTTTTTTTTTCTCCAGATCATTTTGCATTTAGAATAATAGAATTTATTTAAATATTTTATATTCCAAAAAACTGAGTTGTGATTAATTTCAGTTGTAATATGACCATTCAGCACTTCCACCAGTCAGATCTCAAGTGGCTTAAAAAAACAAGCCTTAAAATCTAAGGAAGACACTAGTCAGGCAAACTTTTTAATAAATTACTTACTTGGCATTTGCAGGAGGCACCTGAATAGAATGAAGTTATCTAGGACACTATTTTAGTCCCTTAACTTGTTTTTCCTTTTCATTCAATACATCATCTGTCTTCTGCAATGCATTACAAGTATCCTAGAAACAAGACTATTCCACAAACTGAATTAGTCTTGTTGCCCACAGAGAATCCTTTGGAAAAAGAGTATAGGAGTATATATTGTGGCTACTGGGGGCAAAGGAGAGAGACTTGCCTTGACTTTGGAACTTTTAATGGATAGTTTTTATTAGATTTCTTTGGCTGTACATCTTGGAGCCTTCGCAAAGTAAAACTATAATCTCTGGTGAAATACATGGCAGAGAAAGAGATGTGTTAATAAGGTAGGACCTGCAGAAGAAAGAGCTGATGAAGTTTACCTACCTAGTCTTAGTGAGGCTGTGTAAACTTTTTTTTAATCCCTCTTGGGAGAGAGGCCTAGAATATGAAAATTTGGATGAATTTTTGCATGAGAACAAAAATGTGTGTCCTTAATGCAAAGGACAGTTTTCCCTTTGCTGTCTTTCAAGTGCCTTCTCCACAGCAGGGCAGCTCTAACGGTTCTCAGTACCATGGCTAGAAAACATTACTAACATGAAGTGTTTTGTTCTGTGGAAAAGCTGAGCAATTTTAAACTGAAATGAAAATAATAGGACTGGAGGACTCTGAAATGAATGGTTACCGTTAATGAAATTGTAAGTAACCACATCCACTGTTAATAAACTTTAAACAGAGGCAGCATTATCACCAAAATCTATTATATGAATGGAAAGAGTGTTAAAACAGTTGACATAAATGATTTCCAAATAAGACCTCATGCTTATCAGAAAGCATTTTTTTACAACAGCTATAGCAGTGCTAGATATTTAGAATGAAAACTCCTCCTAGAGATCTTCTGATACTTGCTCCATCAGTGTTAGAGGGGGAAAAGCCAAATCAAACAGTGGGAGAAAAGTTTGGACTAGCAGTCACTAAGATGAGAGTGAAATTTCAGTCTTGCAAATATGTGGGCACATTTACCTTTAAACTCATGTGCAGTTTCATTTATTTATCTGAGCAATGTTGAACTTGTTTGCAGGATCAAGGCCTAAATCTGCAAAATACATTTTGTTTCTGTGTGATCAAGTTCCAAACGAACTCTTGGAGTGTTGGTTACGTTATGAGAGAGTCAGGAGAGGCCAAAGAATTTTCCCCTCATATGAATTACTATTTTTTTCTTTTTTAAAAAAGCAGTTTGTTAGTTTTGTGTGTCTGTGCAGAGTTAAGGAAATAAGGTACACAGATAAATACAGGATCTAAACCCAGAAGAGAATTCTTATGCTCCTGTCATTGCCATTTTTTCCCCAAGTCTAAAATATCTTCTGGAATAAGATATAATCTGTACAGCAAAGGCTTTGAAGACCTATATATATAGTCTTGGAGCACTGTGGTATAGTCAAACCTTTGAGTGCTCCATTCTCTTAAGCTAAATGCTTATTGACAGCCCTTGTACAGCTCCTTGTAGCTGTTAACCTCACCTTGAAAAATTAAGTAGCCCAGTGAAAAGTGGATATTACAAAACCGAGGGGTTGGAATTGTCTAAGTACATATGTAGGCATACCTGCACTAATCAGTATATATACAAATCTAGGAAATAGTTTCCTTTTCAAAATTACAGTAGAGTTATTTGGAAGAGTATGTCAAACTTTTTAGAGAACTAGGAATAAAAATTGTATCATGAACAAAGTCTGCAGTGAGAATGATTCTCTTCTTGATACGTCCTCCCCAGAGCATACAAAGGATTCTTGTTTGCCTGTTTGTTTCTAGTCTTGCTGGTTTTTATTTAATTTTATTTTATTTTTAATAGAATATGTCTGTCAGGCTCTACCTAGGGGATTGTGTTTCTGAGTGTTTTCCATCCTGTCACTGAATGCCTGTCTTTCAGAAAAGTTTTGCTTTTGAATTTTCTTGTCTGTATGGTAGCAGTTAATCTGCTCATTAAGAATTTCATATTGAAGGCTGACTTGCTGTTTGTCTTCATGTAATTTGATTTAGAAGATGGAATTCAAAATGTTTGCATGTTCCACTGTACCTCTCAAACAGCCTGGTCTTTGACACAATGAGTGATCACCTGGGTCTTCTCATAGAAATGGATAAAAAAAAAAATCAATTACTGGGGATTTTCAAAATGCTGATGTTAACTCATGATTATAATAGAAACTTGAATCTTTTTTAGGTTTAGGCTGCAGTAATTTACCACTGTAATTTTCTCCCACTACCCAAATACAAGAGCTAAGGAGCCCTTCCTATTCAGCTGGGTGTGGAGGAGGCTTTTGGGGCCAAAAAAATTGGGGGTGTTTGTACCACATTTCTTGGATGTTCTAGCTCAGGCAGAAATTTTCTAGGAGGATCACCCAAATCTCTGGTAGGTGATACTACCAACCACAGAGGACATGAGGCAGGAGGACAGGTGGGACTGGGCACCTGCTCGGTAGGCATGGCTTTCTGCTACAGACAGTGCAGTCAATGGCAGAAGTCTGGGTTAATGGTGCAAGAAGAATGACAAATTAAATTTTGTCTCTAGAAGAATGATATTCAGAGCTGCTCTTTTCCATGCTGATATAAAGATACTTCTTACAGTTATTAGGACACTAGTAATGTTCTCCATCCCTATCTTAAAAGCAGAGTTTCTGTCATCAGTTAAATAGTCATCAGTCTGATTTTCTGTGAATGCAGAGCTTCCATCTACAGTAAAATATTCATCAGTCTGACGCTTCTTTTTAGGTACCTTGGCAGTCTGCAGCTTCTTTGTAGGTACCTCAGAACTGTAACTCAACTGATTCCTCCAATCCCAGTGTTCTTCTACTCACTTCAGAAATGGAAATATTGTCTGTACATGCTTCTTGTACATGTGATGGAGAGGTAGGTCCTAAGGGGACTATTTCCTGGTGATCCCAACAATTTTAGCCATTCTGGGACCTGCAGCTTGTTATGAGGCTTTGTATTAATTGTTCACATACATGCCAGGGTCACCTCCACAGGGAGCTGACAGCTGTGATACCGACAGCCATGGAGACCAGTTGGGATGCACTAAAGACTCTCAAATGGTCTTTCAGGTGCATGTGTGGGCAACTGAAGCTCTGTTATCCTCATAAACCTTCCAGGACTGGACATGCCTTTGGGATCTCTCTCATCTGGCATTTCTTCGCTGATTGTCTACAATTCTTGGCCGTTTCTGGGATGTTTCAGTGTTGGCTGTTGAAGTGTGACATGACATCTTTTAGCTACACAGCTCTGCATACATGTAACTTGAACAGAATGCAGCACTACTGTGATTGCTGTCATTTATTTTACCTTATTATATCTTCCTGCCCCTTATGAGGTACTGAAGGACTATTTTCTTTTTTTTTTAAATTCTTGCCTATGCTGATTTCAAAATTAGATTTTTAAAATGCAATATGAAGTTAACCTCATTTTTTGTGATACTTTTTATCACGAGGTCACAATATGACTGTCAGTCATACTGTCAGTCGTGTGTCAGGGTCACAGTCCACCTGTAAGGGCTGAGATTGGCATGACTGTTTGTTACATGGCAGCTAGTCGCCTCCCCTGTTTGATCTATCTGGTTTATTGTCCAGAAACTGTCCTCCCTTTTTCCTTGATCACTTTGTATGGATCAGAATACTCTCAGATGTTCTGAATAATTTTTGCTTAATAGTTTGCAAAATCTTGCAGTAAACCACTGGTATGGATTACAGCTTTTCAGGCTCTTATATTGCCTTCCCTAATTGTCCATCAGCATCACTTGCCTACATGAATCTTTCACATGCTGCTTCCACCTTCTCTCCACCAGTCTTAAGTGATGTAGACTAGTTGTTGTGTTGGTCCTCTTACTGAGGTTGCTCCATCTGCTACAATGAAGAACAAACCTGTTTGGCAAGGGCTTATTCTAGGAACTGATGTTAATATATTTGTAAGAAAAAAGGACAGAGTAAGGATGAATATTCCCTATGCAGATGATAATCCTCTGGTCATGGCCCTAGAAGTATTGGAGTTAAGCCAGTAGTTCTTTCCAGAGAAGGAACAACTTAAAGACATTCTCTACCTGAGGAGGCTCTCAAATATGTTCCTGCAAACATGTTGCTGTGATGAACTGGTCTTTCTCAAGGAAAATACTCCAAAGAGCATTTTCATCAAAGGATTCCCAATTGGCTTAGTACTCAGAGCAACGCAACACTTAAGCTCAGATAGAACAAACATATAGGGAAGAGAGGTGTTCTCATTAGATTTCATTACCACTGTGTGATACCACCAGACTTCAGTATCTGGGCTGACAGAGATGATTTAGAGTGCAAATAAACTATTATCATAATTAGATTAGACGTACCGTGGTGCAATTAGAATCGCCTCTGTCAGACCATTCTTCATTAATACAACTTGTTCAGAACATACTGTCTGCTTCCTGCTTCTTCTAGACTAATTAGCTACATGTATGGGTGCTTGAATTGCTTAATTATTTTCATTGTTCACCATTAACATCTTGCTGAACTGGGACATACCATCACTCAGAAAGAGGCAGTGGAACTGACTGCAGTCCAGAGATGTGAGTCCAGACATCCACCAGGCTGAAATGACAGCAAGGGTAAAGAAGAGTTTGGAATAGAGCAACCATAATTGGAAGGAGTTAATAGATTTACTGTGGGAGGAAGAAGATATCAACCAAACTGCTGCTTGGAGACAGCTCTTGCTGCTTACAAACAGAACTGAGAAATGGTTCTGAGATAAAGGAGGAAAGTTATTGGGGGTTGGAGGGAAGGAAAAGATGAGGGATAGGACAGGAGTCCTTTTATGATTTTTTTTTTTTAATTTTTTTAACAACAAAATGTCATGTTCTTGTAGTAATCTTCTGATGTGAGAATTCCAAAGATATCCATGGGCTTTGACTCTCTAAATCTTTACATTAAAGCTTATCATGTAATAGAATTTTTGTTTTGGTTGATAAAAAAAGAAGTAAATTTGAAGTCTGTTTAGGAAAAGAACCTCAAGCAAATGCATCTTTAGAGATGTTAGTTGAAATGTTTTTTAACCTTCCCTTTAGAAAAAGGCAATTCTGGAAAGAAAAATGCCATTTCAAAATAAAAAGTTGACATTAAATGAAATGTCAAAACAGAATGAGTCAACATTTCTAAAATACCTCCTTTTCTCAACAGTCTTCAACTGAAGCTATTTTCCAAATGTGGAATGAAGGTAATTTCCAGCTCCTTCCATTCAGATTGACAACATGCTGCATTTATTTTATAACCTACTATTTGCCAACAATTTTGGCCAGTGCTAGTCTTGCTTTTCTGTGAGAGAGGCTTACAAAATCACTTCTTCTAGTGCTTAGATGTAGTTCTACCTTGAGGAGAAACCGCTTGCTCATGTGTGCTGACAGAACAGAAGCCCAGCATGCAAGGAAACACAGTGCCCTCAGTTGACAACATAGATGCCTAGTTAAGATAAGCTCATTGGAAATGGATTGTGTTGCAATATAAATAGAATGTGTAATTTTTAGTCTCACCAAAAAAATATTGTATACATTTTTTTCTGTTTAGCTGTGGTGAAAATGTTAGCATTGCCTTTCATCTTAAATGACAAAGTGTTCAGCTACGCACTGTTATCCCTTCTAATCTCTTCTCTGACCTTTCCAGAAAATGAAGGAGTTGGTAGTTCCTTTTGGAATTAGAAGAAAAAGAACAGTCTGGCAATATAATTCTGGTAGCACCTACATGATTCTTGGATAAAACAAAACCAAAACAGAACAACAAAAAGGCTAAGTTACCTTGCAACTTCTAATGTACACCCTTATTTCCTTCAGGTTGTGTTCAATTATTATTCAGTGGTATCAGACTTGTTCTAATAAATTTGTATGAACCTGTGATAATCTGATCTGGTAAAAAAAAAATTAACTTCTTGGCAACTACCAGAGAAATCTGAGGACCTGTGTAGATTATTTTGCCAGACAGAATTTCAGTGGTTTAAGAATTTCTCCTTAGCCTTAATGTGTAATTTGGAGAAATTTTGGTCCTGTGACTAATTCTGACTGTGCTGCATTGATATAAAGGAAGTAATAATCATAGAATGTTTTGAGTTGGAAGGGACCTTACAGATCATCTAAGTCCAACTCCCCTGCCGTGAGCAGGGACACCTTCCACTAGACAAGGTTGCTGTAAGCACCATCTAACCTGGCCTCGAACAATTCCAGGGAGTGGGCATCCACAGCCTCGCTGGGCACCCTGTTCCAGTTCCTCAGCACCCTCACAGTAGTGATCTTCTATACATCTGGTATAAATACCCACTCTTTCAGTTGAAAGCTTTTACCTCTTATCATAGAATCGTAAAATCATTTAGGTTGGGAAAGACATATAAGGCCATCAACTCCAACCATTAACCTAGTCAACCAAGTCCAAGCCAAGTCCACCACTAAACCATGTCACTAAGAACCACATCTACATATCTTTTAACTACCTACAGGGGTGGTGACTCCACTGCTTCCCTGGACACCCTGTTCCAGTGCTTGACAACCCTTTTGGGGAATAATTTTTTCCCAATGTCCAATCTAAACCTCTCCTGGTGTAACTTGAGGCTGTGTCCTCTTGTTGTGTCACTTTTTACTTAAGAGAGGAGACTGATACCCACCTGGCTACATCCTCTTTTCAGGTAGTTGTAGAGACTAATAAGGTGTCCTCTGAGCCTCCTTTTCTCCAAACTAAACAACCCCAGTTCCCTCAGCTGCTCCTCATAAGACTTGTTCTCTAGACCTTTCACAAGCTTCCTTGCTCTTCTTTGGACATGCTTGAGAACCTCTTGTCCTATCGCTACAAGCCCTTGTAAAAAGTCCCTCTCTAGCTCTTCTTTAAGCTCTCTTTAGGTACTGGAAGGCTGCTGTAAGGTCTTCCCAGAGCCTTCTCTTCTTCAGGTTTAGCAATCCCAGCTCTCTCAGCCTGTCCTTTTAACGAAAGATGTTCCAGCCCTCTTGATCATCTTTATGGCCCTCCTACTGGTCATACTTCTTCTGATGCAGCCCAGGACACATTTGGCTTTCTGGGTTGCAAATGCACATGGTTGACTCATGTCAACATGTTGAGCTTCTTGTCAACCAATACCCCACGTCCTCCTCCACAGGTCTTCTTTCAGTCCACTTATCACCTAGCCTTTATTTGTGCTTAGAATCGCCCTGACCCACATGCAAGAACTTGCACTTGGCCTTGTTCATGAGGTTGGCATGGGTCCACCTCTCAAGCCTGTTAAGGTCCCTCTGGATGACATCCCTTCCCTCCAGTATGTCAACTGCACCACATAGCTTGCTGTCATCAGCAAACTTGCCCAGGGTGTACACAATCCATTGTCATTAACAAAGATGTTCAACAGTGCAAGTCCCACTACTGGCCCCTGAGGTTAATGATTTTCAGTGAATGTAAAAACTGAAATAATTTTCCCATGGTATGCTGATTAAGAGGATAGTCTATTCTGTTGTATTCTACATTCAATATAGCTCTCAATTCTGTGTAATAAATTGATAAAATTTGTGTATTCTTGTGATATAAAAGGATGGATTCATACGGTACTTAAAGATGGTGCAAAGAGGCAGACTTAAAAATTCACCAACCATTTTTATTCAATATGATTGCTCAAGGACTTTGGGCATGGAAATATTCTTTTAACATATGATCATAATTACATTTAGCACTAAATCAGGAATGACAGTTTGAGATACTGCTTTTCTGTTCTGCTGTCAATCCACTAGCTGCAGGAGAAGATGTTCTTACTTTCTAAACCTGGCATTTCAGCCCTAATTAGGAGTGCTTGTGCTGTGAGTTTGTTCAGACCTCTCCTAAAAGCAAGCTGCATTAAGCTTTTTTAATAATTTAATGGCTTGGAGGTTTCATTGCAAGATTTTGAGTGTGACTTGGGGAGTTAGTGTTAAGCTCAGTTCCTGTAGTGTTTTCCTCTATTTTTTTTCCCCAGTATCTTCATTTTATTGGACTTGAATATTGAATGTGCCACACTTGAATATGCTATTATTAGAGCTACACTATACATATGATAAGCAGAAATTTTTCATTCAAATTTTAAAATGAGATCAGTAAATCAATTTCAAAGTGAGTTTTCCAAAGCTGAGATTTGTTTGCAGCAGTCACCTCAAACAATAAAATATCTTTTTTATAATATATAACACATTTAGTCCTGTGTATAATTTATGGGTGTACCAGTTAGCTCATTAGAAGTCTGACTAGAAAGCAAAAGAATGAGAGAATGACTACACAGAAATACACCTTATTTAAATGTTATCTCTTCATATTCATGGTTTAATTATCCATTGACTACAATGCATCCTATATTTTTTCAAATGCTGTATCCTTAAAGAATAAAGTACACATAGTCACTTTTCTAATTTTGTTTATCTTACAGCAGGGATTGTATTATCCACATGAGTTGTAGAGCACCCTGTACATTGTATTCCTCATTGCAATAGAAATAAATAAGTAGAAATCTTGAAGGGTCCTTGAGCTGATGGTCAGTGATATACCCTTAAAAATAAAACTGTCTGTAAATAAGATTTTGCGTAGTTCTCTGGAAAATACATCCACTCCAATGTAAAATTGTAGTCTCAGATGTTGTCTACTTCTAGTGTTTTAATTATTTCCTTCTAGAAATAAATAATTTTTCTGGACAGTGTCTTGCAAGAAGCGACATTCTTTTCGCTGTCAAATCTTTTTAAAAATACTTAATCTTCTTTGACTATGGTTCTTAAATTCCTCTGTTAACCTCCTAATTACTCAAAAAAACCCCAAGAATCTTTGATTCCTCCCTTTAAAATCTTGAAGAACACTTTTATAGCATGAGAATAAGTGCTTTGTGTTTACATATTTGCGGGGTATTTTTCCATCATTACTAGCCTTGCCTGACTACACTTCAGTCCTGAAAATTAATTACCCTAAATGCTTTTCTGAAATCAAGGTTACAATATTATGTAAAACAGATTTAGGCTTTACAAAGCCAATATAAAATGTTAATGTGTAGTAGCACTATATTCCAAATACTCTGTTTTATTTTCAGTATTGCAAGTATAAACACGTAAGAACCATATTAAGGAGCCATTCTGGGACATGCAAGATGCCTATACTTCTAGGAGCAATGAACCCAATATACTTTGGATGAAGCTGTTTATCTAGTGAACTTATTGTCTCTTGCTGACTTCCAGCAGAGGGTCTCAATATAGAATGCATGCAGTACGCAGGGTTCTGCATTTGGAAGTGGCATGAAACAGTCAAACAAAAGTTTCATTCTTACTCTGTTTCAGGACTAAGGATTTACAGTAAAGGCTCTCAGGAATTCATTTTCTCCCCTTTGGAAACAGCTTACACTTGTTACCTATTCATTAGCAAGTTGTATTTTGCTGATTTTTATCTTAGCAGGTTTCACTGAGTATAGGTTTCAAATGCAGGAGGCAGAACACCTCTTCCTTTGAAATCTTTTGAAATCTAGAGAACAGCACTGGAACTACAAATCTTCAG
The DNA here is from genome assembly GCA_033124195.1 of Coracias cyanogaster. NCBI lineage: Eukaryota > Metazoa > Chordata > Aves > Coraciiformes > Coraciidae > Coracias > Coracias cyanogaster. The sequence continues at coordinate 44,214 of JAVSBS010013031.1, read as the reverse complement.
CTGTTATAGCATATCCTTCTTATTATATAAATAGTCTTCATAACTGAAAAGAGCAAGTTACATTCATAAAACAGTACATGGGAAGTGTCTTGAATGCTCTTTTTGTGTTAAAGATCCTAAGGCTTGCATTTCAGATACTGCTACCTTTAGAATAATTAACACCCTAGGACTTTTGAGTCATAGCGAATTGCGTCACTTGAGTTTCAGGTAGCAAGGCTAAGGAACTCAAGAGTAAATCTTCAGATACAGAGAAACAGTGGTAGACATGCTAGTACTTTCTGATAAATGTGCAACTTCCAAATGTTTACGCTGTTAAGTAGGAAGACATATCAGAAAGAAAATGTGTCAGGACAACCATTTTGAACTTAAAAACTGATGAGGGTATATTAATATTGAAAAAGTGAAGAATATTAATACTGAAGAAATCCTTTTTATTTAGGTGTGAGTGAAATTGCAGAATTTTAAATTAGTCTAGCATCAAGTTGGGTGGTGCAGGTTAGATGAAGGACAGAAACAATGGAACTGAGAGCCTTGGAAAGAAAAAACAGTTCTTAGTAGCCTTGCAGAAAGGTTGGTCACATCCACAGACTTCTCAGTGGTCCTTGCTTGTGCTAGTTATGGAGCAAAAAGAGATTGTCTCATTTTCTGACCCCTTGTATGAACAGTACATCTAACCATTAGGGTATCAGGATGGACCATAAATAGACCTTACAGTGTATAGGAGCAAAGCTATTGGTGCTCTAGAACTAATATAAAATAAAGGGTTAAATGCTGAGGCTCTGAGACAGCAATTTGCTAATTAGTAGTATTGCTGAAGTTCTGTTTAATCGCTTCAACATTCAGGGGAGTGAAACGTACCTGAAGTACTAAGGTATAATGCAGTGAGCGCACTCATTACCATCGTGCTTTGATATATAGATCAAAGACTTCTTGCATATAGAGAAGCAAGCTGCCATTGAAGTCCATACTAAACACCTGCTTGATCATGTGCAACTGATTACATTATGTGTCCCCCGTCTTTGAGGAGTGCATTTTAAGACCAAGCTTGCTCAATGTTTATTGGTATGATGATATGAATAATTGCTATAGTATTGAAGTCAGCAACATTAAGACTTCTTAGGAGCATCAGATAAAATAAGGTACTATAAGAACAGAGAGTATCTATAGCTTTACACTTTATCCATCCACACGGTAAAATTAAATCTATGAAGTAATATTACATACATTATTTCCTTAAAGGAAATGGCATTGAGTAATTTCTTGTATGTATTTACCATATATTTCCCAAAGTATTTATCCTGTTTATGTGGAAAGAGGCCCTAGGCATCTTTCAAATTAAAGTTAATGAGCATAAAATGTGTCAGTATTTTGTACACCAGTGTGTTACAGCTTCAGCAGCAGTAATTGGGCTAAGTTCAATTACAGATCTTTTAGAAAATAAAGATGATATTTTATTTGAGATTTCAACTGGTATCTTAGTCAAACCCATGTTTTAGGAAAGAAACAGAATTAGATAATCTACTTACTCCCCAGGCTTTTCTTCATTACCATAGACCTCCATGAAAGCCCTCTGGAATATTAAAAAAAGAAACTGTTCGGGTTTGGGGTTTGGTTTTTTTTTTACTAAAAAAAATAGTTAAAACTGATTGAAGATGTTGTGTGGAAAAGCTTGCCTTGTTCTCAGTTATTTTAAATGGTCTGTCCTAGAGCCTGCATGTATGTCTGTGAGAATGAAGTTACAATTGTTCCTAAATTAGTCCTGGTAGCCAAAGGACTGTTCAGGTGAAGATTTCTTGTCAATGCCAGCTGTTTAAGCAACACCTTTCCTATAGCATTTCAGAACTGGGTTTATTTTGGTCTATCTTGACCATATTCTCAGGCTATGCCCAGACCAGTCTTTGTGCCAAATACTGTTGTCCTCTTTCCCAGAACGTTCCCTTGCTGGGTGAAGACCAGACACCTGTCTCTTCCCTCAGAAAGATTTTTTTATGTATGGTTTATATAATGTTTTAGGAGTTAGGATTAATATATCCTGATAAAACTACTTAAAGGTTTAAATGCTCAAAGAAATTGAGACAGACACGGATCATTATAACCTTTCTTTAGGAGTAAGGTGAACCTGTTTGTAAGAGGAGCTCCTGTTTCTGTGATTTCAACTGAAGGAAGGGGTCACCTTGCAAGACTACAAATTCCTCATTCCTTTTGGAGCGCTGCCTAAATACTATCCCTGATCTCAGCCTTTCAGCAGCCACAGGGCGGAGCCCCTGACCTGGCACCAGGCATGTGCTCTTTGTTCAGCCAGAGGAGGTTTATTTCCACGTTGCATTGGCCCCTTTCACTAGGTCTTACCTTTTTCAGTTGCAAACACAGTTCTGCATTTCCTGCCTGGCCAGAAGTGAGGCAGCCCAGAGCTGCAATTGGTTTGGTGATGCTCCTGACCAGATACAGGCTGCTGAGGACCATGCATTTCACTTCAGGCCCAATGGCTTGCTAGAATCCATAGGGACTTCAGGAAGGGGGAGGGCAGAGTGGCTGATAGCCTGGGATAGCACATGTGTGTCAGTCCCCTTAATACTTAAGAGTCATCCCTAGAGCATTTCTACAACTCTTAGAAATGCCGTCTTCTGGAGTGAACTCCTTTCCTCTTACAGAAGTAACAGAGCGCTCCTTTTTCTTTCAGCCTTATGGCTCAGAGACTATCAGGCATGAATACTTACATGTGGAGCAAAACTTGGATACCCTTTACCCTGGCCCAGGGCAGGACTTGGGCAGCTGGAATAGTATGAAGTTGCAAGCGTGTAGTTTGCATCACTGGTGGACATCCTGTTACAGAACTGATTAAAGAAAGGGTTGGTTGGTAAGCGATTCTGAGATGCTCAGTGGATCATGACATACGCTTACCCAGTGACAGGAGAAATAGAAAGCTGATGAGTTGTGCTTAGGCTGAATCTGCTGAGCTTACATAAAAACAAAAGAGAAATCTCAACCCTGTCAGAAAAGAATTCTGTCAGGTAGCTAAGGCTTCTATTTTACTTTTTTTTTTCTTGCATATGATTCTGCAAAAACCTCCTACCCCAGCAACAAATGTCATTTATTAGAATCAATTATGTCATTATTTCCACCTATGAATAGTGTAAGAAAACTGCAACCACACAGTGAGTTCTAGCATGTACTGCAAGAAAGTGGTGTGGTGTTTACAGGTTATTCTTTGAAGTCACAAATATCAATTATTTATTTGTTGTTCCTTGCTAGACAAGGTCTTCATTATGAATACATCAGCCAGCATCTGAAAGCTGCCTCAAAGTGGCCACTTACAGCACGTCTAGTTCCCATTTGCTTACTTGGTTGTGATTCTGAAACAGTGAGAGCATGGCCTATGCTCCATATAGGGCATGGTACAAATCTTTAGGTCTTGTCAACAGACAGGGTTTATTTCTTCTGTCATGCACCATGTACTTGGATTGCAAATGCATGGCTTGCACATAGAAGAATGCTTTACCTCCATATCTCAGAAACCTGGTCCCTCTGGTGAGCAGGTCTGAGCAAACTTCGCTCTCAGTGTGAGAGGAGAGAAAATTGCAGGGGAAGATGAGTGTGTGAAACGGGACGAGGATGACTAGGGAATGCTTTCTCTGATCACAGTTTGTGCCCAGTACTCGTGTAATATGATCAGAACAGGGTAAATGAATTTACTGCTGTATTGAAAATTTGCAGTTAAAGTATTTTCCTAGTGCTTGAAGAACAGGTAAAATACCCAGATGGAGGTGTTTCTATCTGAAGTGTTTTTCTTCCTCTTTTTAATCTGGCCTGATACTCTCTGTCTTCATCCAGCATACTCTCTTCCACTACTGCTCTCACAGCTGCTGCATAACATCTGTTCTCTGACCCTTCCTCTGCATGCCATCAAGTGCTTTGAAAGACTTCTTACCACCTTCTCACAAAGAGCATATCGATGCCATCTCCTACTCCCATTCTAATGACTCCAAGTTCTATCCCTCTTCGTTGAAGGCCTCCAAGGCCTAGCCGACATAAAATGTACAAATATATCTACCATCTCCTACTTTCTTCTGTCTCCTAATTTTTATTTAATGTGCAATCTTAATATCAGTAACACAGTTATTTGAAATTTAGCCATCAATTAAAAACTTTATTATTGTACATGAAAGTTGTTGAGTAGATTTTCTGGCATAAAGTGAGTAGAAGCCTAGAGGTTTTCCCCTCAAGTCCAATTTTTCCTTATACTTAAAATATCTTCCTGGGACTGAAGTGTAAAAGCAATGCACTTAAATCCTCCAAACTGTTTATTTCCTGAGCACTATTCTGTGGGGCAACAGGCCAGTGACAGATAATCACACAATGCTGCTTCAAAATAGTAAAAACAATAGAAGCCTTTCCCTTGCTTCCTAATAAATATTCAATCACAAACCAAAGATTAAGAAAATTGATACCCAAAGATGGAACCAACCTGAAGGGCTGGATAAAAATCCTTTTAGTGTTCGAAGTGAAGAATATGGCCTTTAAAATTTTTAGCTGTACCCAGAAGGGACTGAATGGTTTCTATAATGCCAAGATTGAGACTTATGGAGAATAATTAAATTTCACTCACAGACAGTAACTTTCTATTTAACATATTTTTCCCCACTGATATTATAGCCATTTTACTGCCAGTTAAGTACAACTTCCTGTATTTATACAATAGATTAATATATCAAGAGACATATTCATGTCAATCATGCATTTCTCAAAGTGGTATAAAATGGATATTTTACAAAAAGTAGATGCACTTATGCAATTAATTTGCTGTGAATATTCTGTATAAATAACTTGCAGAGTGGCTATGTATTGACCTTTAAAAAGCTGGCTTTAGTCTCAGCTTGAGCATCCCTGAAGATTGAACTAATTGATATAGAACTAAGCTTGAATAAGCATCATAATAAGTAGACACCGAGGTGAGTGACTGTTATGGTCAAACTAGGTGAAAATTTCAATGTTAGGATTAAGATAAAGTAGTTTAAAGCTGATGATTTAAATGAAAGAAGTAAAACAATGAAGACTAGTCTTAGGTACCATCTGCAGTTTAGCCAGCATCAGTTGTCATTGAAAATTACAGTTTTAATAAGCAATTCTAAATGATGTGGTAATTTATTTTCATTCCTGGTGGAGAACTGTCTGCTGGCTGACACTTTTACTGGCTGTCCCAGGTAAGACCAAGGATTGAGTGAACCCTAGAGGCTGAACTACATCATTATTAGTGATCCCTTTAGTAATAATTAAGATAAATTTCAGTTTTTGCATTTAAAAGTGAGAAGAAAATTTCCAAATCAGTGACAGATCTGATACTGGCTATGGCCAGAATGCCTGATAAACTTAATTTTCATCAGAAAGCTTAAGTGTCAATAGCCTGATATATTCCTCTGGAAGCATCATGGATTCAGTGAGCCTTCAACAAATCCAGGAGAGAGTCTGGGGATTCAGCTTGTTCTGACTATCTTGTAAATAAAATACACCCAGGAACCTTTTATGGTGTTAAGGCAAACCACAGCCAGCATGGAGCCTTTCCGGAATTGTACTTAACTTGTACTAGCTGTTACATTTTCCTGGGAAAAATGTTTGGGAAAGTGCCAGTTAGAGTTAAAAGCATGCCATGAATGACTCTGTTTATCAGTACAAACATGTGGGTTCCGTAGCCCTCTCTGCCGCTGCTTCATTTACTGGTACAGATGTTGTCTGTGCCTACAAGAAGCACCATGTTGCTGCGCCAGCCCACAGGTGGATTTTGGGGCAAAGCAGCCTCAAGTTAGGTTCCCATGATGGGTTCAGACAGGGAAGAGGCTTGAGGCATGCTGCCATGGAGCCCGGATATCGCCAGGTTAAGGGCTGACCATTTTTGCACAGTAGATGTTTACTTCTGAGACACTTGTCCTGGGCTCCCTTTACAGCCACTGGAGGTCTTAGAGCATGAGTCACCCAAACCCAAAATACATGAACTGCACCTTACAGGACCCATTTCTCACCACTGGCTATAAAGAGAGAGTGGGTCACCTACCAGATCTTGAAGTGGGATACTATGATTGCCAGGTCTTGTGCTTTCTGAGACCACTCAGCAACTGAGATCCAGGAGGGCTTTTAGTTCACAGGAAGTTCATGAATGTTTCCATTTCATGTGGATGTTGGACTTAAACTGGCCTTTGAGAAAAAAACTTCATCGCTGAAAGGGTTGTTAAACAATGGAACAGGCTGTCCAGGGAAGTGGTGGAGTCACCCTCCCTGGAGGGATTTAAAAGGTGTGTAGATGAGGTGCTGAGGAACATGGTTTAGTGGTGGTCTGGGTAGTGTTAGGTTAATGGCTGGACTCGATTATCTTAAAGGTCTTTTCCAAATAAAATGATTCTATGATTCTATAAAATGAAGTTTTATGTGAACTAGAACACCAGCTTTTTGGTCAGAGTTATGTTACATCTTCTTTGCAGAGATAATGACTAATCATAGCACCAGATTCTGGAGGTTAAGTCTTGTTTATTTTTCATCAAATAGTCTTTGAAACAGCCAGTACAGAAATAAATATGATGCAGTGATTTTAATGAGGTTCTGCTCCTTTTGTGTTTGTGTCTTTTGCCCTACTCTTCTAATGTTTATATTTTAATGTAGTTCCATACCCAGTGCTGACCTCCTAGAAAGGATTTTGTACTGTTTTTGAAACAGTACAGCATTGAACATGTGCATTTTGCAGTGCTTTACATTATAGGTGAATTTAGGCATGTTGCGCTGGTTTGTTCAAAGCACCAAAGGAACTGTGCCAGGCATTCAGAAGCCAGGAATGCCACTGTGTTCAATATATATTGAATCATAACTGTAGAGTGCAGAAGTCAATCTGAGCCTCCTACACCAATAATTTACAGTAGCATATTGAAACCAAATTCTTTCTGGTTTCATTGCTAGTTCTCAAGAACCCTCACTGGTGGCTTCTGATAATCCCTTTTCTTGAATATTAAAGAGGTCAGAGAAGAATATTCTGGATTTTTCTTAGGTTCATGGAGCCAGTCCCAGCAAGTATATCTTTGAAAAATGTTTTGTTATAAAGTAGGAGGGCAAGTGAATCTTGTACAGGGTCAAACAGTCAAACAGGAATCACAAAATGAACATATAAGGTTATCTTCTGATCAGTTAAAGTTATACTTTGAATATTCTTAAAGACTCTGTTGTTATGATCAGCTCAGTAACTAGCTTTGTATTTAAGTGTTTTAGATTAGGAGTTTCTGCAACACATTTTAATAAAATATAGCCTTTCTCACACTGATACACACACACAAAGTATATAAAAGCATTTACTGCTATTGTGTATTACAGAAATTTGAAATTACAATAATGTAAATTACAACACTTGGAAGAAATGAAAATATTTTAATCTAACATAAAAGCTTTCTTAAAAATAGTAATTGATGCCAAAATCAGACTAATTTTTAGGAAAGCACCAATCCTAATATTTATTTATTTATTTTGAGAGTATTTTATACATATATTTTTATCTGCTACCCACAAAAAACCCCAGATCATTCACATTGTGTACAATAAGCAATCCTTCAGTGATAGTGACCTGTAAAAGTTAAGGCCAGTACTTGGAAGTACTCTCTTGTGTAACACAGAGAGAAACAGCTGTGAAACTCATTCTTACAGGATACTCTTATTGTCAAGAGTTTAAAAACATTCCCAACAAGACCAGATATTTACTATTAGCATGTGTAGCATTTGCAGTTACATAACTAGTGCTGTAGAACTGTAAAACTCTATTTATTTCATGTCTGAGAGCTAAACTTAAAGGATAACAGGTGACAGAAGTTGTTTTGTGTTTTCTCCCAGGGGATTCTTGCATTTTCAGTTCAAACTTCTAGTACAGTTGGAGATAGGACACCAAAGATGAATTATAGCCCTGTACACATTCACATTTTCTTTCATATTTAATATTGTATGCACCCTAGTCGCCTCATCTCAGAAAGGATGCCTTATAACTGATGGAGGTTCAGATAAGAGCAACAAGCACAATCAAATGTGTAGCCTGTATCTGAGGAACAATTGAGCAGGCTAGGGCTCCTCAACCTGGAAGCGATGACTTAGGGATGTAAAAGACATAACAGCAAAATTATGAATGGCATGAAGTGGGCAGAGAAAGATTAATTTACCCAATGTGAAACACAGGAACCAACCCTAGTAAAAGTTGGGATCAAACCAAGCAAAGGCAGGTGATTCTCCAGTCAGCAGAAAGCAGCCTTGTGTGAATACTTGCAAAAGACATTGTGGACAGAAGAAGCTTGAGTGAATGTGAAGAATGACTAGAAAGGTACCTAGATAAGACATCCGTTGTGATTTACCAAACAGACATGCTATGTCAATCTTAGGAAATACCCAGAATGAAAATAGTTTGAGCCTATGAGAATATTAGGAAAGAATGTTACATGCTTTCCTTGTTTTTAAACCTCCCTATCTGCGTCCTTCAGCTAGATGGATTCTTCCTCTGATCCAGAAAAATTCCTATGTTCTTATTCTGGGCCTGATCCCAAAGGACAACTGATACCTTTCTCAAAAGAACAAATGGTAAATGCATTGATTTTTTCTAAAAAAAAGTTGACATAAGCAGACTGAAATAAACTCCGTAGTGATGCTTCTGGTTTCTTGTACTCCCTATTATTTCCCAGCCTGCCACACAGCAGATGGGGGTTGTAGCTACTGGTTAACAGATGACCCTGGTTACATTTACTGTGAATCTTATACAGAAAACTCTTTTATTTTGTTATAGAGAATTAAAGAAGCCCATCCAAGAGTTATGCCACCACCTCAAAGTGAAATCTGACATTGGCTACTTAATATAACTCCATAAACTACTGGAGACAATAGTCCAAGACCCATTGCATCAAATGAGACAACTTTGCTTCAAAATACAGCAGTGTGTCTCTAGTTGTTAGAAGAAACATAAGTCAAATAAGAATGACTTTTTCTGCTTTTGCAAAATATAAGTCCTCCTCTCTGTGGCTGATGAACACTGTTAAATAAATAAACATGTAATGGACCTTGCAAAAAAAGAAAGAGAGAAAGGTGCTGGTGATTCACTTCCAAATATCTGTAAATTATAAACTAATGGAACTTTTTTAGACTATTCCAGTGTATATCTCTGAATGCTTAGAAGCAATCTGAACAGACAGCTTAAGTGTCACTAATACCATTAGAGTTTAAATAGTTATTAATTCAGCCACTTTAACTTCCAAGTAGCAAGATGAAGTTTTACTTAGCAATTTTATTCTTAAAACGTTTCAAGAGGTTGCTGGTGCTAGCATATTTGAGTTTTACGTGTGCCTTAGCTTTTCTGCAGGTTAATAATGTCCTGAAGGCTACAGGGTTTCCTTTTGGTTTCCAAAATTACATATGCATTATTGCAAATGAGTTCTGCCACAAAGGAATTCATAATGAAAACATCAGAGGGAATTAAAGTGCTTCTTATAATACTTGAGCTTGCTCCATTAATGTGAGGGCAAAATGAATTGAGTCATTATGTTCCCAGATGGTATTAGGGACCAAATGGGCAGCCCTGTCCCAGCTTGATATTCTTTTTTTTCACTGTAAGTATTTTTTACTGGGGGAGTGGGTCAAGTTCAGGGGCAGCAAATCCACAGTGGGTAATTGAAGTCCCCAAGTAATGTTTTAATTCAAGTTTTAATCTTTATGCACAGAGACATCAGGTCATTGTTAACTAGCAAGAGAAGCAGAAAGATTAAGAATGTACACAGTGCATTACCTTGAGAGGAGAGTGAAGGAGCGTACATATCTTTTACCGTGGAATCATTTGGCTTTAAAGAACTGTCCTCTCACATCTATGTGCATGACTTCCTTGCAAATTCACTGATGTCTGAAAAGTGTCTAAAAACCATCAGGCAGCATAATATTTATAATAACAGCATTATACTAATTCTGATAGTCAAGGACATGAACAAAGCAGTATCTTTAACTAAGCCAGCTGATCCACCTGGAAAAAACAGACAAGGCTTCAAAACTGAAATATGAACAACAAACTTGTAGGTAGTATTTATTAAAGCGTTGTCATTGTTTAGGCCCAGGGATACTTGCTTACTCCTTCCCACCCCAGTGAGATGAGGAGGAGTATTGGGAGGAAAAGGTAAAAACTCTGAGGGTTGAGATAAGGGCAGTTTAATAGAACACCACAAAGAGAGAAGAAATAAAAATACTAACAGTAATACTAATGAAATAATCTATAAAATGAGTGATATACAATGCAACCGCTCACCATCCTGAACCCATTGCCACCACCCAACCTGGCTTGCTCAAATTACATGCCCGTCCCTTCCAGCTTCCCTTGTATATAATGGGCATGATTTCAGTATGATAGCAAATATCCCATGGGCTGGTTCTGTCAGGCTGTCCTGGCTGTGGCCTCTCCCGGCTTCTTGTGAAAATTAACCCTATCCTAGCTGAACCCAGGACATCATCCACCCCTTATTCTATATCATTTACATCATGCCCAAATCCTACATTTTCCAACTATTTACCGCTATTTTTCCGATCCTATATATTCACATATACACATATATTACTCCCTTAATCTATGGACTATGCCTCTAATGTGTTGGTTGAGTTCATTTAATCCATGACTTTGGGGCTCCATCTGTTGTAATAGTCCTGGGACAGGAGACATGGTGTCGGATTGTTGTATGCTGCATCCAAAGCTGGTGTATCTGGTATGGCCCATGCTCATAGTTTGTGGCTTGAAGACGTTGATTTTGAGGAAGTTGTGGCACCAGCTGGTGAAGCCAGTTCAAGTTCCATCACTGCTGGCCCTTGCTTAGTTTCATCAAAGTCCATCCCTCATTGATTTGAGTTATTCTTACTGTAATAGCATTGATATGACACACTACAGCTGCAATGGTGATGACATAAAGTGCCAGAGTTATTATCATTGCATTATGCAATTAAATTCACTGTCTGTTCTCACCCAAAATTAATTTCCCTTAAGGTGCACATCAGAATTCCCCATCCTCCACCCACCAGGTGAACCCAGGTCCCTGAGCAAAAGCAATCCTGTGGATGGGTTTGCCTCAGCCTGAAGCAGGATTGACCTAGAATATCTTCCCTAACACATTCTTCATGTGCATCACGGGGACTTTATCCCCTTCTGCAGTACGTGGGACTTTTGATTGGGCAGGGCCAAACTGATTGGCATATTGTCTTACTTGTGTTATCTAACCAGGTGGCGTTTGCTAAGTGTGTGTCCCAATGTTTGCACCCCCCATTGCTTTCAGTGTAGTTTTTAACAGTTCATTGTATTATTCACTTTTCCTGATGCTGGTGCATAGTGGGGGATGGGATACGCCCACTCGATGCCGTGTTCTTTGGCCCAGGTGTCTATGAGGCTGTTTTGCAAATGAGTCCCATTATCTGACTCGATTCTATCTGAGGTGCCATATCATCACAGGACTTGCTTTTCAAGGCCCCAGATGGTGTTCTGGGTGGCAGCAGGAGCCACTGGATACATTTCCAGTCATCCAGTGGTTGGTTCCACCATTGTAAGCATGTGGTGCTTACCTTGGTGTGCTTGTGGCAGTGTGATGTAGTCAATCTGCCAAGCTTTTCTGTATTTTTATTTCAGCTATTGTCTACCATGCCACAGAGCACTTCTGTGATAGTGTCCATGGTCAAGTCTGCTCCTTGATTACGAGCCCATCTATGTATTCCATTTCTTCCTTTATTTTTTCTTTTTCCTCTGACTGACCACTAAAATCTCCAAATCAACCCCTGCAGCTGCTACTTATCTGCACCTCCTTGCAGCCACTGGCACTAGGTCTGCACAATTTGCTGCAGTTCATGTCTCCCCAATCAAGGCAAGCAGAAAACAAGGCTGTGAAAACCCTATAGTAGTAAACAGTGTGATCCCAGGGGTTGCATTTGCATTGTTTGCTATAAAATCAATGCTGGAGAGCAATATAAGCAATTCATGCCATCTACTAACCAGACCTGACTTCTTCCCTAGAGAGGAGAAGGACAGAGGAGTTGGCTCAGACCTCCAATATACTTGCAGCCTAAATATCATGTTATCATTTTTATTTACTGTATAGGGAGACAAAGATTGGGTGAGTGTGTTGTCCGAAGCATTAGCTGATCTTAAGACATCAGAGGTGGTACCTAGGTCCATCTCAGACACCAGAAGGGATGGAGTGAATGCAGTCCTGGAACAGGGAAGGGGCATCAGCAGTGCTTCTGAGTTTCTCCAGGATTTTCTTACAAAGCTGTGATATTTCCAAACACTTCATTGAGGGTGTATGTGAGGTGAACAAGGAAAGTATAATTGTAGTACAAAGTAATTAACTATGATACTTATTTACATCTGTTGGTTTAAAACCAGTGAATAGAATGTCATTCCAGGATTTCAGTACTCGGAAGGAATATTTTTCTTTCCCTCCAGAGTGGGAAGATATTTAATTGCCTTATGAAATCCTGAGAAGGTTTTCTGGAAGTCTGGTGCCATGGATTGCCCGGCACTTTCAGCTGCCTTTGGACTGCTGCAGAAATGAGCTTTACTAGCAGTGCTCAGAAAGGCACAGACAGGCTAGATAACAACATGCCACATGCTCTTTCACAGCTTGCTTTCAGTTGCTGATGGCTTTTCCTTCCTCTCCTCCATTCTGATGCCTCTAACAAGTTTGTGCCATTTCCTTTGCCCTTTTAACTGAAAATGCCTCATTAAACATATTTCTATTTTTTTCGTTAAATTCATACACTTTTCAGTCATACACAAAAGCCTTAGTTTGGGATTCTTGCTTTTCGTTTGTTATCTCTTTATGTCAGTTATGCACAAACTTCGAAGATGGAGCAGTTATAAATCTGTGGCCAAGCACCTGGATAGACGTCAAGAACAGAATAGGTCATGTCTGCCAACAACATTACCAGCTGTACTGCTGAACATCCACAAAACCTAATCCAGGCCAAACAAAGCCAATATACCCCAAGCATTCACTTCCTCTTTTGAGTTCTCCAGTGCTTGGATGAGGAAGGACTGAAATCTATTTAAATTCTCAGAGGAAAAATAAAAATATTCTGCGACACACTTGCAGTGGACAATTACTCCACTAAATAGTTGTTGAACTGTTGAGAGATCTAAAAGTGTAGCTGAGATCTAGTAGTGCCAATAAGAGGGAATGACAAGGCAGCCAGCTGCAATTAAACAGAAAGAATCAAAAGGCTTAATCTTACTATAATTCTGTGGTAGTGAGGTGAAAATTCTAGGAATTTTTCAAAGCTTTTTTCCAAAAATTGAAAACAAAATAATGGTTAGCCTGAAACAACCCTGGAAAGCTAGAACAAATCTTGGTTATTTTCCCTTTAGGCTAGTGCCATAGTTGCTAAGCTGACCATTTGTGCCAGAGTATGTAACATCTCAGTCATCAGCAATCTGGCAGGTATTTTGTCCCTTATATTGATCCAACAACTATATGCCAGTCTGTTTGCTCCATCTGTCACACCAGAGTCAGCAGAGGGGACAAAAGGTGAACAGCTGGTACTATCAGTCTGTAATATCATTTTAAGGGAGAAATACCAGAACCTGTGTCAAAAGGCATTAAAAAAAAGAGCTTTAGTGGTGAAAACACTCAAGAAACTATTTTTCAGATGCAGCAGCTCATCTTTCCTATCACACTCTCTATGGTTATTAGAAACACACTTCTAAGAATGAAAAAGTTCACAAGGTGTCCAAACTGAATGTAATTAGTCTTTGTTATACATACTTTTGGTTTTCCAAGGAAAGCAAAGTTGCCTAAAATGACTAGTGATAAAAAGGCTAATCTGTAATGAATCCCTCAGCTGCAGAAAACTGGAATAAAACTGCAGCAGAGTGAATTTCTGGATTGATTTTTGCCATGGAAGCAGTTACCAGGGAAGCATTCATCAAGTGCTGGCTGGAAGCTGACCTCCATTACTCTGCTCCTCCTTGCAGGTTTGTCTTTGGTAAAAAGCTATTTCATAGTCTTATGAATATGTTGGCAAGAAAGTAATGCATAACCCAAAGCAGGACACTTGGAGAGAATTTTTTATATGTCCAAAGGCAAGTCAACCAATGTTCAACTACATAGTGCATCTGCCAGGCCATTAGGCAATGTTTCAACCGGTTGAATCTGCAAATCAATGAAGAAAGACGTTAGGAAATGCATAGAGCTATGCATTAAAAGTTTTGGTAAAGAGCATACTGCAGTAAATATGATTCAGGAGTTACTGCACCATTTTGAAATTTACAGCAAGTCTATACCTTCTGGATTAAAAATGGTGCCAACATAACATATGCAGCTGAGGATTGTGCTTATATTCCTGTACTTGTTTTGCAAAGTGTTGCAATTTGGTTTTGACAGACTTGAGTTATAACTACAGTACTGAAAATAGAATCATGGCTCATCAGAAGATAGTCATTTTGCATATTTCACTGAGACCAGTATAATGCAGAGTGAAGACCAGAAAGAAAACAACTTGTTAAATATCAACTGAAGCAAACAAGTTTGCTTCTGAATTTTAAAGATGAAGGCTTTACTGTTATATGCCTGAATATTGGAAGCCAGGGATTTCTGCTCCATGTTATAAGAAAAGCAAAATTGACCAAAACATATTTAAAAAAATAGTTATTTGACTAAAAACCTTATTTTGAAGATTTTTCCAGTCTAATGACTTTATATATAATTGCATGATCCATCGTTGTTAGAAGAATGATATGACTAGAATATGAACTGCTTCTAATGACAATCTGTAAAAATAGCATGAAAGCATTCTGTTAAAAATATGACTTTCCAGAAAAATCAATGCATTCTGAAGAAGACTGTGATTTTGATCAAAATAAAGGAACAGATACTGAAGTAGGTTTGACCAGCTGTTAGAATAATCCGTAAAATTTCCAAAGTCACATTTAACATGGGAGACAGGGATTTTATATTATATAACAGGCATTCAGAGTGATACAGAGCTGCTTTACAGGTTCTAAAATGTTTGCAAGTTTCTTCTAAAACCTTCACAAAATAGCAATGACAAAGTAAATGAGGATTCCATAAAGAAATTTTAAAAATTCAGAATAACTAAAGTAGGGAAAAATGCAATTCAGATTTTTTATTGCTATTGCAATATTGAAATCATAGAAGCTGAGCTGTGACTGATCAGATATCTGACCTGTCTGTTATGCCATGACCAGAGTTAAATTCAGCTCAAGCCTTCTTTTGCCTAAATTAAAGGGCAATAGACAACAGTCTTCCAAAAATATTCTCATTATTATCAACATTCTGTCAAAACTACTTAATGACAACTTCTGTCACGAAAAGTTCTCATATCATATAGAGACATTAGCCAAATCTAAATAATTAAAAATAAGAAGTGAGAGGATGAGATCCTGTGAAGTAGATATCCTAATACTGGGAAATATTCTCAATCTTCACATATCTTATTAAACGGGACATGCTAAATACTGCATAGTTGAGCCTGTGTCAATTTTATTTGTAAAAGAAACAGAAGAAAGAATGAATGAAAAGTACTGCAACCATCTTCTGCTGCAAACTGAACAAATTCCTTATCGCTATTCTTGACATTACTGTTTTTGAGTGATTCCTCACTGCTCTTACCTTCACTGAAGTCTGCAGTCTTATGGAGATGCTGGGTCTTATGGAGACATGGATCTGTGTGGCCATATACTGTAAAACAACATTGATGCTGTATGTAATTTCATTAACTGTGGATTTAATTCTCAGGGTTAAAGGCAAATACCTGCCTTTACCTTCTGTTTCAAGTTTGACCTTGGAAAAAATGGTTATGGCATTAAGAAATTTAGCTGTGAAGCAAGAATTGAACACTTAAGACTGTTTTCCACTGTTTGCGACAAGATCTTTCAGATAATCTATGAACTCAGAAAATTAAGGGATCTGAAGTTGAAGCACATCTTCTTTTCTGCCTATCTTCCTAGTCATCAGAGGATCAGTTCTTTCTTGTCAAGTTCTGCTGTTCTGGAAAGACCAATTGCTCCTCAAAAAAATGTGAGATTTGTCTGTTTTTTAAGGGGAGAGAATCTGCCTCCTACATGATCCTGGGTCAGAAAGGAATAAGTTTATTCTAAGGTGAAGTTAATTTCACGTTGTTGCAGGAATCTGAAGCAGCTTTCTTCTGTGACGATCTCTGGAAAGCAGCACTTTGAATTCTGCTTCTCCTTTTGCCTTCAGGCATTGTTTGCAGCAAGACTGACGTATCATAAATGTGGGTGCTGTGCAAAAGAATAGATAAATTCTATCTCAAATGTTGTGTGTTAGATTACAATGAAAATATTATTACCAGGTATTATTATTGCACTCTCATGAGTGTACCTTGCCAGATAATTTTATTTTATATCAACTTTCAGATGAATCCATCATCTGAAGTAATACCTGCTTTCTTCCGAGTCTCAGAATAGATGAACATTTTTTATCATTGTCAATAAGATAATCACTTATGTCACCCTTGATACTGAAATGAAACTCAATTATGTTGACCTTGATATCCAAATGAACTGTCTAATATAAAGATTACACATATTCCGGTCTGAAAATTACTAGAAGCGATCTACTATTTTATATGATAGATGGGTTATTAAAAGAAGTCAGGTGGAGAACTGAGAAAACTTTTGGTTAAATTAAATAAAGGGTTTCATTAATAATGTATTTAATATAGGAAGAAAATCATAACTAAGAATTGTCAGGAAAAGGAGAATGACTTAGGTCAAACTCTTCACAAATTATTCTTCCCCAATAGAAATGAACGTGAAACTAAATAAGTCTGCAGACTGTAGTTTCAGGGGAGAGTTTAAAATCAGGGTGCTAAAAGTAGAAATGACTACAGCCTAGAAAGCTAAATGTATTCAATTTCAAAGAAGTAGAAGCAATATTCAGTATCCTAGAGAATTTGGTAAAAGTATACTGCTTGCCAATGCATTTGGTGAGTGACAAAAGTGCTGTGCATAGCATGGGGTCTGTAAGATCAGGTTCTGCTCTGAGATGTTAGCAGTCATGAAGGTGCAACAGCCTAGGCAGGAGTTGAGCAGAACTTACGGTACTGTGGGCACAGCACTCCATGGGTGGGATATGTTACAGCCTATTTCTTCAGATTTGCACAAGCAACGCCATGCAAAAATCTGTCTTTGGCAGGATTAGAAGTGGTTTTCTTTGCATGAGGAAACATCCTACTAAAGACATAGAGGCCTGGAGTTTTCAAAGGGAGAAGCTGTTAATTAGAAGAGATCTAGAATAACTTTCAGAAATTGTTTGATGAGCAACATGTGTCACTATTTTCCTTCCTGTGTTCATTTGCCTTTTTGTAGAACATAGATATGATATTTATTTTGTCAAAAGAAAGAAAATGTCAAACCTTTGAGCTCTCAGCCTTTCAGCAGGTGAACTCACCAGCATATAGAAGGGGTCATTGAGGTGAATTTTGGCAGGAATATGAATATTTTATAATGCTTTGAATCAGCATAATTTACCTCACACGTGTCACAGTCCTGTGCCTTTTAAGCCCTGAAACATTGCTAGTAGTTACAACCCTTGCTCTTCTTGAAGGCAGGAGGGCTCTGAAAATAATTTCAACTCAAAGCAAGCTCTGATCCCTGGATGCTTTAAAATGAAAACAGAACTAATTTTTAATCCTTTCTGCTGAACTAAGAAGGAATTCAAGTACACAAGTAGGATGTTATATTAATAAATGAAAACAATTGAATTATCTCTCTGAACCAAAGAGGAAATTTAGGCAGAGCTATCTCTATGTGTTCTGTGTATGGTGGCTTTTTATACTATGTGGACTATGGCAAGGGTTCTCAGGCTTTCTGATAACAGGAAATACTAACTGGCAACAAAACATTTAGCAGGAGGAAAGGACTGTACAAGGCGTTATTTTATCTCGGCAAAACTGAAATCCTAATGATACCATTTGCAATGACAGAGCAGCAAGTGCCGCTTACCAGTGATTACTTATTATATTTAAAAGTATTTTTAGTGTATTTCGAGACTGAGTGAAGGGAAGAACAAGCAAAGCTCTTACACACATAGTCACTTAGCTTCAGCATGTAGTATCTGCCCTATTGACTTGCCATTAGAGGGATTCCTTATTATGCTTGTTTCCCAAGTGTCCTTCATTTAAGGTTCCTTGAAGAGTCCCACCAGTGCTCTCTCCTTCTTCATTGCTAGAATTAGCATGTATCCGGCTGTGGTGGCAGGCAGCAAAGCCCAGCTTTCTACCTTCCCACAGCATCCTGAAGTAACTGTGGATGGCTCAGGGATGTGTTGCAGGGTGGGCTCTCACCTCTCATTTCCCAAGATAAAGCTTATGATTTCCTCTGTCTTCCTAAATTTGGGTATTGCCGATTGATGTGCTTGCCCAAAAACATGAGCAGGAATTATCTCTAGTAGCTTATGTGGACAGTCTTATCTGCCAAGGCACCTCAGTTCAGACCTGCTTTAACCACGTTGTGTCAGTCTTCCTTCAGTGTACTTGCTCAGCAAAGCTTAGTGATTATTTAGGAACATAGAGAAGCAGATCAAATATATTTTCCCCTGTGCCTTATGCCGTGGTCTAAGCACATGTTTTCAGCAGTGTTATGATAGTATCCACTGAGCCACCTTGTCTCATGTGTTACACCAGTCTATAAATCTCAAAATAATTTTTCCTTCAAGACTTCCCATTTTAGAGCCATAAATGTGCTTGCACACTGATGGCACCTGTTGGAATATCATGAATTATGGTAGCAGTAGGAAAACATTTGAGGATGTAAGAACATGCTGCTCAGACATATTCAGTACTAAATTCATATGTATTGCCTCACCCCTTCTATTTAGGAATCATAAATTCTGTTGCATGAAGGTTCATATTCATGCATCATTAGCTTTGTTTGTCATTTAGGGCAATGCGTATAGAATCACAGAATCATCTAGGTTGGAAAAGACCTTTAAGATCATTGAGTTCAACTGTAAGCCTAACACTCCCAAGTTCACCACTGAACCATGTCCCTAAGTATAGAATAATAGAATGATTTAGGCTGGAAAAGACCTTTAGAATGTCAAACCGAATTGTAAACCAAACGTCCTCTCCCTCCTTCAAATAACTTGGACAAATAGATGCTTTTCATTTCTCACTAATTTTTATTAAAGTGCCTAGCAGCGTTCCACTTTCTTTTCTAAAGTAACAGAATAATTTGAAATACTCAGGTTTTATATTCACATTGCCAGGTACTTGCTGTCAAAATTCCACAATACACAGCCTACAACACGTTGGAGAGGCAGACTCAATAAGTTACCTTCCCTTTAGAAAGCTGTGCCAGTGTTTTCCCTGATGATTAGGGACAACACTTGTCCTTTTCACATCAGTATAAGAAATGAGATATCTCAAGTTATTTTTTTGTCTTCTAAATTCAGTAATTATGACTGAATTCACAGTAATGATCCTTTGATACTCTCCTAGTAGGACTGGTAAGCAGCAGGGAAGCTTAGTCATATGCTCTTCTGTTTTCTTCTGTGCTCAGAATGTCATATGATTAAAGTGGGCAAGCTGACATAGGAAGTACATGCTCAAGAAAGCAGAAGTTAACATGAAAATCTAAAGTAATGCAGCTTTTTTTTCAGGCAAACTGAGTAAACATTTATATTGTACCAATTCTGCAGTTAGGAATCATTTAAAAATTCACAACAGTGGCTAAATTAGACAGTTTTCCATTACTGCCTAGAAAAGTAAAAGCCACTTGTGTCTGGTAAAATGGATTCTGCACTGTGATATTTAACACATACTGAATGAGCAAGCTAAAATCAATGAAAAGCAGACTGAAAGTTTTTGTTTTCCCTCCCTTTTCTTATTGTCGCCTAGGAGCACTAAGCAATTGATAAAAGTATTTATTGTAGAGGTTTGGATACCACACTTTTTGTAAGTAAGAAGGGCTGTACATTTTCAGAGGCAGAAGCTGGATACCACTTTAAGGACTTTGTAGGCTAACATTAAAATATAATTCTGGAATATCTGGAGCACAGCAACCTCTTTCCAGAGAGGCACCTCATTGTCTTGTGGGCTCAGACAACAGAGGCTTTGGGTAACTGTTGGTCAATTTGGCCTGTGCATTGTTGGTGAATGAGGTACCAGCAGAAGTACCAGATTTATGGGTGGTAGAAATGACAGTAAAAGAGAAAGTATTATCCCGTAGGCTAGCTCTAAACAGCAGGCCATTATTGGGACACCTCTGTATAAGCCAGATACTGGGTACCAGTGTGCAAAGAGGGTACCCTTTGAAAATGCATCATCACTAGTTTTGTTTTTTAAGGTCCGAAAAGATGTAGTGAAACGAAGGCAAAGTAAAATCCCTGTAAATCCTTCCTTCTGAAATTAACATTTTGGACAGTTTTCACACACTGGTATCACTGATACCACAGTTTCTCTTTGCTCAAACATGGAATAGTTCTGGTGACAATGTGTATATATATTAAAGCTGAAAGAATATTTTGAAGGGAATAATTTATTTGACATATTTATCTGCCCTCTCACATTTTTATCTGCCTTGTCCATTTAGACAAAAGGTCTTTGGTCATATCCTGACCCCAGTAAAGTCTATAGTAAAATGCTGATAGACTTCATTGAAACCTAGCTCTTACCCTGAGGGTTTTCACTCAGCAGCTCTATGAAGTCTTGATATTTACAATGCAAAATGGAGCAATTATTTAAACAAGGATACAAGGCATGAACAAATACTTTTGTGAGCACCAAGGACGAGATGCTTAGTCTTGGCCCTGTGTCAATTCTCCAGTGTCTAACAAGAGGTGAGTGCATACATACGTCAGAGTTTACCTCAAGCTTCTTTTTGAAAGACTGTTTCCATGAGGCTATTGGGAAGATTATACTTCAGAGACTTTTTCCCCTTTGTCAAATCTGGTTTTAGTTAAGCAACAGGAATGAAAATTATGAGAGGGAATGGAGGAGACACAGACACAGAGAGTGATTGCATAAGTCATGTATTCTAGGAAAACAGTTTAAAATTAATATTTTCAGATGAATTTTAATTGATTGCCCTTTATTTCTGTTTTATTTTAGATATTTTTAATGTTAGTCTTAAAAGGGAATTTTAATAGATCCTTCATTTTCACTAGATGCAATTTTCTAAAGTGTCCTATCAGGAAATCTAATAAGCACATGTGTTTCTTCACTTTTAAAATAAATTAGTGGGAAAGTGTATCACTGGCTATCAGAAACCGAAGAGAAGGAGTGAGGGAGGAAAGTGTCTCCCCTCAGCTCCTGTTGCTTGTCCTCTACGTACACCAAATGATAAAACAGAGAGATCATAGTGGTGTTTTACGTAGATATCCATGTGGCTAAGCATGGATCAAAGGGGCTTTCTAACTTTGCAGAAAGATATGACCTTTTGGATTTCAGGAGAAAATATCTTGGAGAACTACAGTTTGAATAAATGAAGGGTATATTCAATGCCTTTCCACAGAATCCTGAAATAAAGCAGGAAAAAAGATGAAAAAATTAAAGGTTCTTTGACAAAGAACAGCCATAACACACATGGATAATGAAGACTCATAATGAATTGCTTGAGGATCTCAGGTTTAAAGACCTGTAGAAATGGAGAGAGCAACAGATATTATTCAAAATGCACCCATTTTGTCCCAGAATGACTAAACTGTTAGCTTCTTGTAAATCTCTAATCTGTCTTCAACAAAAACAGGTTGGTTGGCAAATTTTGAACACTGGTTACTTGTGTAGGTTTTGAGCACCCCCCCCCCCCAGTTCCTGATAATGTCCGTGAGTGTATTCAGCAGGACACGGTACTGGAAAATTGGAAAAAGTTACCATGCATCTTGGAATGTCCAGCCATTTTCTGTACTATTGATAGTGATAATTTTCTGAAAAGTATTATGCTTCCTGGGTATGAGTTTTATTTTACAGCTTGACAGTAAAAATGTGGATGTAATTTCAAACTGTTATATGCAGCGGCATGGTATTGAATAGCTCTGAGGTATTGATCACAATGTGCAGGAGAATAAAAGACTCGGGAGTGGATTTAAGTGATGGACTTCAGCTTTATGGCTTTAACAAAGCAGCTGGGCAATAAATGTCTAGATCACACTTATGTAGTTGACAGTTAGAAGTCAGTGCATGCTTACAAGAGCCCAGCCATAAAATCAGTGGTTCGTGGTGGAACTCCCTCTTCAGCCTGTACAAGGACACAGCCTTTTTCCTGTGTGAGCTGGTGTTAAGGTTATTAAGAAAGGATTTTCCTAAAGCCTTGCATTTCTCTGCTGCTAGATGGGTCTGGATTCAATCACGGTAACTGTGGATATCTCACTGAGTTGCCAGGAAAATGTAAGAAATCAAAGATGGAATGGGAATACCCTCAAGAAGTTCCTGTTTCCAACTGACTATATAGGAGTTTGAAGCAACAGGTAGCCTAATCTAGGCATTTAAGTTAAATGGCTAAAATTAGACTGGATTAATCTAGCTATGGATCACCAGCCAAGTTTATCTCATTTACCCCTGAGAAAAGAATGAGAGATTCTAGACAAATTTGTCTCAACATTCTGAATATGGAAATTTTGTATCTCAATGTGCTTATATGATAGGGAGGCGGAAAAGAAATGAAAATCAGAGGGTGACAGAAAGAGGCATTGAGGATAGAAGGCAAGTGAATATGGATATGTATACCGTAACTGTAAGCAAGTAGCAAGGTATAGGAATAATTTTTGACAATCTGCTTCTATATATCATAAATTTGTGCTGTATAGCCTCGTGAATTCCTTCCACTATGCATCATTGTGCAACACTTCCCAGGTTTTTAATTTCAAGAGGCAATTGCTCACAGAGGCTTTGTTGGCTTCAGAAGCAATTAATCCATGGTGTGCTCTCAGCTGCATCAGAGGCAGTCTGCTTGGGTCTTCCAGTTGAGTGTAATTCAACTGGTCTTGCTGCAGATCCATAGTGCCTACATATTCAGAATTTTTTTTTTTTTTTTTTTTGTATTTGCAGCAATCCCAATAAGTATGCTTGGTTTAGACTGACCCACTGGTAAGACAAATTTAGATCCTAGTGGAATCTAACTTCCAGCACCAAATAATCCAAACTCAAGGCCTTCTAGGGGCCAAACTTCTTAGCTGCCTCTGAAGCAGTACTACAAGGATCCATAGCAAAACTCAGGAGAGGCAGCTCAGATAGTTAATGTCCTCATGCCCTTGTCAAACTGATTCCAACCTTACGTGTGGTTAGCAATCCTGGTATACAGGATCATGTATCCAAAAAAAGTCTTGTCAGCTTTCAGAGGACAAACGCGTCCATGACTATACTCCTTCAGTGTGACCCTGACCCTCTTTCTCTGTTGGTTTGTTTGTGAGCACATTAATTTCAGTGACACTACTTCTTGCATAAATTGCCCATTCAGTCATTCCAATGCATGCCTGGAGCTGCTCCTCTGCTGCCTGAAGAACGAGATTGCTAATCCTGGAAGCCAGCAAAAAGGCTTCAGCAAATGCTGCTTTGATCAGTTCACTCTCATTCCTACAAAGGTGATTTCTGAGTAAATATCCTATAACCTGAAAGCAATATTGGTTTGGAATATGCATCACCATTCTTGTCTTGATGCCAACAGCAGCTTTAGTAAGAATATATCTTTTTAGTATATTGCAAGACTGTTAGATCAGATCTCCCTGATCCACTCACAGCTCAAGATCATGATGAAGTTAATTCAGTACGAACTACTTATTGCTCTTCTTTGTTGTCTCAAGCTTATAGATGAACCAAACATGCTGGAAGAAAGACTTGCAGTCTCCTACATTTGACAGGTTCCATGAACTGTTTTTTGAAACCTTAATTATCCAGGGTTTTCTGCAGTCCTAAAGTCTGAGACTGGCCTCACAAATGATAAAGCTCAAATACTAGGCGAGTGTGACGTGGGTCCCCAAATTTGTCCTTCCTATAAAATAGAATTGTGGTCCTGTGGATGTCAAGAGTAATAGCCTGTGGAAAAAAACCTCCTTATGTTAGCTGTTATTTTTGCAGGTACTCACTTGACAACATCTATCATCACCTAAATCTGGAAGCTGGGCTGCTGACCAGTACTATAGTTCAGGGTTGCCTTTGGACCTCAGAGTCTGTTGGTTGCATCTTCAAACCTGAGTTCAGGAGTTTTGGACAGTGCACTGACTTTCACATTAGAAGACTGTTAGTATTCAAGTAGAGAGTTCATAGCTAACATAGCTTGAAGTCTGATGAAAAGATAATTCTTTAGTTACTGTAAAAATATATCTCTTAGAGATTTTTTTATTAAAAGTTTTTCTATGACATTATTGAAAGAAACTGGAACTGAATTTTCTTAGAGGTTTCAGAAGCATTATCTTTTTCTCCCTGGTAGATTGGTTTCTTCATTTCCAGTTTGTTCCCATTCTGGGCATCACGATGAGGATATAAACATAACACTTAGGAAGATTATCATGTAAACATATTCCCAGGACAATCTGATACACAAATCTACACATCTTACAAAATCAGAGAAGATCCCAATTACACTGTAATTGCAGCTCCACTCTTGCTTTGCTGCCTGAGTTGCAGCCTAAATTGTTCAGAAAAGTTTAGATATGCTCAGGATAACCACAGAGATTTGTAGGGGCTTATTTGGACTGAAATTCTAAGTTTTTATATGTTATCCCAGGGTAGCTCTAAATCTTGTGGTCAATAACTCTGTAATATACTGGGTGCCAGTAATGTCAAATATTTCAAACTAAGTTCTGATGGCATTTCAGAATAGGGGACAGTAGTACCTTTGCAACTTAGGCACAGAAGACATGAAATGTTAAAGAAAATGGCTAAAATAAAAACTATGTACAGATTTGTCTAATGAAATAATCCAAAGTATGTCTTGTATAAGTAAAGAAAACATGTGATCTCCTCATCTAATTAAAAGCAAACCAGTTTTGTTTTGGTTTGTTTGGGTTTGGTGGGGTTTTTTTTGGTTGTGGGTTTTTTTTTTTTTTTTTGCTAAAGGAATTACAGAGAAACAACTCAGAGAACAGATGCTCAGCCAGCAGTATCTTACCTTCTTACACAGCCAGTGAACTAGTCCTGGCAGTTTTCTGTATCACTACTCAAACAGCAGGAAATATGAATATAAAGTAGTTGACGAGGTTTCACTTTTCTGTTCACGAAGATTTATGAACAATAACCAGCAAAACTATTCAAAATCACTCAGAATTATTTATGAATTAGAAATATCTGCTTCATCCTTAAAAAGCACTAGTTGCAGAAATTGAAATTGTATGGTCCTTCCTGGTGGTGGGTTATGTGCCATATTTCATATGATAGCTGTAGTACCTCTAGTGACAGGATTGATTTGCATGTGTAACCATGTAAATTCAGAGCTTGCAACTTTTTTTACAACAACTTCTCTGAGCTTCATTGTGAAGATTTCTGTTAAACAGCTTAGGTGGCCAGAATTTGTGGCAAAGCAGCTGAGTGGGAACAGCAGATGAGCGTACGCTCCTTACCTTCCAAACCCAAGAGCTGCTGTGTTATCAATGCATTTAGGAAAGTTAATAAAAATATAGTTTTGTACCGGTGAGTTGAGTTGAAATAAAAGCCTTGAAAACCTCCACAATATTTTAAAAGGCAATTTTAGTTCTAATGGGGCCAATCAATAGATGTGCCAGTCTCGCTAGTTTTGCTTCAGTTCCCGTTTGAGTCAATGGAGAGAATTCCATTGACTTTAAGTAGGAATTAGATTAGCAGGATTTATGAAGCAGTTGTGTTCGGCCTGTATTAGGAATAGGAAACTCTTGAAATTATCCCCTTTTTGAGGAAATAAAATCTCTGTACTTTGGCTTCTGATTGCACATTGAGAAAGAGGTAGAAAATGCCAAACTTCCAGTTAACGCAGTCCATGTATATTCCAATGTGTGGAAAGCAGAAAAATGTCTTCTGCAAGAGGAGGCTGATAAAATCAATAGTCCTATCCTGTAGAATGTAGTAAGTTGAAATATTTGGGCAGCAAGAATTAAATATGCATAGTGCTTTCGAATTATGGATATTTTAACCTTTTTTCTTACAGTCTTTATTCATATATACATCAGACCTTGAAGCCAAATTCAACAGAAAAAAGCTTGTGATCCTAAGAGGAGTAGTTCTGGCTGGTTTCTTTTTAAAAGAAAGAAGCAGCAAAAATGTGTGTATGGACAGGCTTTGCAGAGTGTATTTTTCCATGGCAAAAAAATCATGTACGGTAATAACTGCAGCAAGAACAGCACCTTTTCTTCTCACCTGTTTTACAAAGCCTATGTGTGAGCTTCTTTTCTCTCTTAGTTCTAACACAGCCTCCTAATTTAGGCAACCTTTCATTTATGAATGAAGTCTGAGCACAAAGTTCAACCTATTTCCAAGCTCCTTGAGGACTCAGAGACAATCAAATCCATCTTTAAATGAAAATGATGAACATAAGTCCAGTAAGGCCTATATATATTCTTCTAATGACATTGACTTCTGTTTTGCCTGCCTTACCTAGAAGCCTGCATGCTTCTTGTCTGTGGAAGAGCTCAAACTTCATTCAGCAATCTCAGGGAGTTTGATTTAGGATGTGGATTTTACTGCTTCCTATTCTTATAGCAGAGGTTTATATATAAGTGTTTCTACAGTTCAGTGAGGTTAGAGGTGTGTCATCCTCTGGAAGCATCAGTACTTTCTATTCTCTCTAGTTTCACCAGGAAAGCCTTACTACTTATGTTGAAATTTTCCCATTATTTAAAGGACATTTGAAGCTTTAATAAATCCATCTTTATTTCACGAACACCTCAGCATCTGACCTGTCATTATACAGATGTAATACAACATGGAGAGAACACAGGAGGATGTAGTCCCTTTGCCCAGATTACCCAGGGAACTAGAGAGTGGCTGCACAGTATTGTTACCTATCTTATACATCTCAGCCGGATCCATCTTTGTAACCAGGTCTTCTATTGAGAAGTCACAATTCTTGCAGTGGATGATAAAATAGGAACTGGTTCCTTGTACTATGAGACTGTTAAAAGTCTTTAGCATTAGACTCAGCCATATGCAAATGAGCTCATGTGGAGATTACAGTGCTAGCAAGGAGAGACAATGTGGACAGTGTTGTAGGTTTTGTGGGGTTTGAAAATTTTGACTAGACTATAATACTATGCAGTCCTTAAAATGCATTAAGAATGAGTAGTCTATGGACAGTGAGTTACATAGTTAGAAAGATTCAGTTTCTTCAAAATTATGGAGTTGGACATGTTTACACAAACTAGTGATCAGATGGGATAACTGGATGAAAATTCCTTAAGTGCTTTATAATGGTTGTGGCTTGCAGAGTAAATCACAAATGTTTTACTGTTACTGATAAATTGAGGTTATGTTGCTACAGAAACTACTGCTGCTGAAGTTTCGGGGGAGGTATGTCCCTCATTATCATGCTTAAATCCAGACATCAATGACAACCTATAAAATACAGAGATGCCCCAATGTAATTCTGCTGGAGTGATGTAGCTGGAAAATTGTGAAGATTAGAATTTTGACTCTGGAATTTTCCTGTAGATCTGCAGCAGGGAATAGCGTTGTTATGCTCAATTGCATGTTGTCATTTTGGAATGTGTAGCTGCAGATGAGATACCTCTGCTCACTGCAAGGTGTTGGGAGAATTAAGAAAGTCTCAGAATTGTGACATAAATTAGAAGGTATGACTGAGCAGCTATAGAAGCAGGTTTGAAATCCTCTTGGGGACCCAATCATATGAGTAGAGTGGTTGTATAGACTCAAATGAAGTTTCATGCCTAGAACTATTTTCTGAACCTGCCTCTTCAAAAAGAGGAAGAGGCCTCACTTTTGTTTGGACAACTGGCAGCTGGAGAAGCTTTGTTGTTGAAATAAAGCCTTTATTTCCAGACTCCATTGTTAGGACTGTTTATGAATTGTATCTTTTGACTGTTTAGGCACAATGCATAGGGAAGGCTAGGAACAGGAAGCAGAAATAGGTATCTTTCTTGTAAACCAAAGGTCTAGTCACCTGGGCAAGATTATTTCCTGCACTTTCTTTCATGCAGTGACTCTTATCTTTCCACATCACTGCACTGCAGGAAAGGGTAGGAAGAGCGTTTCTGCTGCCTTGCTGATTCAGCTCTGTTTAAACAGGAGAATATGAACCTTTAGCTGAAGGAAAATAAAATTTGTCATATTTTAAAGAAGTCCCATAAGCTACTGAACTGCCTCATCCTTCCCTGAAGCTCTATTTTGCATATCATATTAAGTGTCATCATCAGTTCTTAAGCCTGCTCTGAGAAAATCTACTGAATAACATTTAGAAATCTCCCTCATAGAAGCAATAACCTTGAGGATCCTTCTTGGGCTCTGACATAACAGAATCACAGAAAGGTTGAGGTTGGAAGGGAACTGTCATTCCACCCTCCTGCTCAAGCAGGGTCTCCAAGAGCAGGCTGCTTGGGCACTGTCTGTGACATGAGCAGAGGTTTATTAAGGTGATAACAGTTCCGCATTCATGTAGAAACAGGACTTTAAAATTTTACTGGGAAAAAAAAAATCAGTTGTCTGAGGAACCATTCAGGGGTTTTGAGGATTAAATTTTTAGCTTTAGATCTGTACTCGGGCACTGTCTGGGCACAGCCTCACTTTTGGTGTATTGCTCTACTGTATGTAATTTTTCAGAGCAGATATAATGGATATCCAGAAGGTTAATGTCTATGGACCCCAAACAGTATTCTGCAGGCTCAAAACAATTCAGCTTAATAGGGAGGGGGCCCTACTGGTATAATTTCATCAGATGACACAACCTGTTGTAGCCTCTAGGGAAACATTTAGTCCCTTGAATCAGGTATGCAGATTCTGCTATGGAAGACTACACTGGTGCGGACTGAAACAACTAATGAAGATGCTCTTTTGGAATATTCCTACATTAAATGTCAGCCAGGGGAAAGGGGAGATTTGACTTGTTGTGGATATTACCCTGAAGCACAGTGGAGGATTTAATGGATGTTTTTTCTTTCACCCTGGGAGAAGTCCAATTCTGCTCATTTATTTTTTTCCTGCTGTACAGATTCCTATAATCTTAGTTCTTTGGATGTTAGCCCACTCAGCACTTCTTTTGCTTTAAAAATAGCCTGTCTGGTGTTTATTCTGCCTTTCAACAGCACAAGTTTAAAATTTAGAAAAGATTATATAGCAGGACTAGCAAATGCAGTCATTACATAAAGTGCAAAAGCTGAAGTTCCCAGCACCTTTCAATTTGGCCATTTCCAAGGTGGTTAGATAAGAATACCTGTAATGCAGTGCTGTACTTTTGGGTACAGTATTATTTTTGTTAGCTGTGATTTCATGCTATGGCACTAGTAGCAATAATTTTAGCATACCCATTTCCTGAACACACGCTCCCCAAAATGCAGTCAATAGGAGGAGCAGGTTAGTGAAACAGCTGTTAATTTTCCACCACGAATGAATACTCCATCCTACTTGGTAGATTCCTCTCCCCCTCGCCCCCCCGCCAAGTTCAATAAATATTTATGTCAGCCCTGCTGTCAAGTAGCACTCTCAGTAACAGACAGTTGCTAAATGAAGATACTTTCCTTGGCAGTAATGAAAGCTAATAATGCAATTGCTATATACAAGACTTGGAGAAGATTTGCCTTATAATTATCATAAGAGGTTGAATGGCAGCTCTAAGAATAATAAAGCACCGGGGCAAACTGTGGTATCACCAGGTGAACTGAGGTAGCACCGAGGCGACATAAAGAAATCAGGTTCCGATCCTTGGTAGTGTTGTTTCACTAGGGCAACTGCAAGTGAACTCTAAGTGAAGAAGACAGGGGGGTTGGGTGGTGGTGCTGCAGATTATGATCTGCTCAAAAAGATGTTCGTCCAGAAATGTGTCCTGACAGAGCTGTGCATCTGTATTTGTGCTTACCCCTCAGTAGGTCCCAGCACAGACAGATGTGTGCTAGTAGACAGTGAGTGCAAGAAAAGTGCTATACATTCAAGAAGACCTTTTTTCCCCTCCATTGATCCCTCAACTTCTCTAAGGCTTTACTGCTGTATCTCAGTAAAATAGGTAAACAGAGAATTAATGCTCCTTTTTGTAGCTACAGTTGAGGAAAGAGATCTTAGAGTCATCACTGACAGAACCCTGAAATCATTGTCTCTATGTGTGGCACCACCTAAAAGAGCCAACAAAATATTAGACATCAGCAGAAAGGGTATTAAGAACAAGTCAGACATCAACATTTCACCATGGTATAAAACCTTAGACCACCCCTTTAATGCTGTTTGCAGTTCTGGTCTCATCATCTCAGGAAAGACATGGTGGAGTTAGAGAAGCTACAAAGAGAAAATATAATTGTCAAGGTGGCGGGACAATGCGTTATGCAGAGACTGAAAACACTAGGAGTTTCCAGGAGGGGAATGGATGTAAGGAATACAGAACCATTATTCAGCAAACTCCACGTAACCAGAATTAGGCTGGACACAATGAAACTAGTAGATCAGTTTAAAACAAAGAAAGAAATTACTTCTCCACACACTTGGTTGTGAACTTTGTGAACTTCACAGAATGACATCTCACCAAATTGCTGAGGTTGGAAAGGGCCTCTGGAGGACATCTAGTCCAACTGCCTCAGCTTAGAGCAGCAGGAGCTAGAGCTGGGTACTCAGGGCTCTGTACATTTGAGTTGAAATGTCTCCATGGACTGAGACTCCACAAACTCTCTGGTCAATGTGTACCAGTGCTTGATCACCCTCATACTAAAATGCTTTTTCTTATGCTTAAATAGAATTTCCCATGTTTCAGTTTGTGCCCATTACCTCTTGTTCTGTCACTGATTATCACTGAGAAGAGACTGGCTCCATCTTCTTTGCTTACCATTATCAGATATTTATTATATGAGATTCCCCTTGAGTCTTCTCTTCAACAAGCTGAATATGCCTAGCCCTCTTAGACTCTCCTTGTACTGGGGGGCCCAGAACTGGACATAGTAATCCAGGTGTGTCTCACCAGGGATGAGTAGAGACGGAGGACCACCACCCTCAACCTGTGGTAATGTTATTCTCAGTGCAGCCCAGGAGGCTGTTGCTGCAAGTGCACATTGCTGGTTTGTGTTTAACTTGGTGTCACTAGGATCCCCAGGGCTTTTTCTGCTAAGCTGTTTTCCAGCTGATTGGCCCCCAACATATACGGATGCATGGGGTTATTTCTCTCTAGGTGCAGTACTTTGCATTTCCCACCTGTCAATTTGCCTCCTAATGGCAGCATGACCATCTAGTGTATCAACCACTCCTCCCAGCTTTATCAACTGCAAAATTGTTGAGAGTGCACTTTTATCCGCTATCCAGGTCACTAATGAAGATGAAACAGGATTGGCCCTAGTGTTGATCCCTGTGGTATGTAGCTGCTCCCTGGCCTCCAACTAGACATTGTACTGCTTGCAGGAGATTTGGAGGTAGAAAAGCATCAACAAATCCCTAAGGTCCCTATCAAAAAACAATTAGACAAATTCACAGACAACAGGTCCCTAAGCAGATGCTAAAAGAACACATCGGGCATGTGCCCTCTAATATCCCTAGTCCAGCAACTATGCATGCTGGAAAGAGGATTGGATTGCAGAGGTTGAATACAGGTCTGGGTAGATCAGTAGTCTGGCCCAATATTTAATTTCTCTTCCTTTTTCTGCTATGACTCCAGGCCAAGGTCTGTATGATAACAGCTCAGAAAGAGCAAGCCCATTATTGCAATACTGTGGGACCAAGTGCTTTCTTCTCTTTCGCTCTCCAACCATTTCTCTTCAGCTTCACTGATTTCAACTTTTACTGATTTCTTGACATCTGTCTGGCACTAGTAGCCCAGCTGCATAAAAACTTCTGGACCAAACAAGCTTTCTTCTCACACAGCTGTTGAATTGAGAGATCCTGGTGTACTCATTGGCCTCTCTATACTTAACTGTACAGAGAGGTGGCTAAGGTTTTCTTTTAGGACAAGCTATCCCAGAATTTTTCTGGATTCTTGGCAGGGAACATAGTACTGGAAAAGTATGTCTTGCCTAATCACTGAAAATTTTGAATAGGGAGCCTGTACATGAATGTAGTGGAGCATGACAATGCTGGCAAGGTCATAGCCTGTGACAGTGTGGATAGTACGTTGTCAGATGTGGGCAGCGGTACATAGAAGAACTGCCACCCCTGTATAAGGGATGTCCTACAGTGTCCCAGGAAAGCCACTTTAAGGTCTATTAACTAGGGTACTCATCAGATAACCCAGAAGCTGTTGCATGCCCCAGACAGAATAGCCAGTCAAGCAATTTGGCATTGAAAGCTCTGAAATAAATACATACATATTGCCAATAAGAACTTTGTTGCCTTAATTGGGCTAGGAATCTTGAGAAAGCAAAAGTTATGCAGTTAAAAAGTTAGTGACATACACACTCATGCATATACATGTATATATACACACACACTACTCTAAGTCACACAGACACACGTACATATATGCATACACATCAGCTCCTTCTAAGAAGTAACATGTGGTTTCCTGCATTTCCAAGGCCGGAGAAGTGAAGCTCAAACCATGCTAGAGGTGCTTCCATTGGTTCCTATTAAAAAGTCGGCACTTAACAGGTAAATGTGGCAGATGAAAGACCACTTTCTGTGACACCCACACACATGCCTGAAAGAGGAGATAATTTATAATATACTGCAAGGTTTGATTGTTAAATATTACATTCTGTGGGTAAAAATAAGTGATTATTTATTACTTCTGTATTGCTGTGGGTGCATAGCTCTTGATTTTTTTAAGCAATTTCTACTCGAAGGAAGGAAATCCTGTCCAGTTATTTATACTGCCAGGCTAACCCTCAGAATAAGTAATTATATTTCTGAAATGTGTTTGTTGCCCCTTGAAGGGGCAAAATGCTATCTTAGATGTATGATTTGTATAGAAATATTGTTTCATTTTGAGGAAATGGGCATTTGAATCCTCTAAACAGGTTTTCTTCAAATGCAAGTTTCCTGGACTTGACAGGGAGGCTGAGTCCTGTTAGTCCCTCTGACCACTGGGGATATAATGGCTTTTTAAAGTGAAAGTAATTTAACAAGTAGTGCATTAGGATTATTGCAAGCTGCTGTGAACACTGTACAGTGTTCAGTACAGTACATTAAATCCTGCTGAAAACTATGTGTTCCAAGTCATGTTTTGTTGTGGTATTACATAAAGATCAGAGTGCAAGGGTGTTAGGAGCCAAAATCCAGTGGGCCTTTGAAAAGGTTATTTACGATAAGCAATACTTTCACAACAACTTGTGTAGGGTGACTGTACACGACATAACATATTCCTCAGGGCTGTGAAAGGATCCCTCATCATCTAGTGCAACATTGCTGCCTTTGATTGCTTGAGATCCTCTCTCCACAGCCGGCAGAGCCTGCAGGGTTGCAGGGCACTGCTAATGAGGCCCCAGCACCCCACCACCTGATGCAGCTTCTCAGTACTCCCTGGGTGTGCTGTACTTCAGTTGTTGTCTCCTTTTGTCATCCTGAAGTCTGCAGCTTCTTTTTATAGCCATCTAGTGTCATTTCACTCGTACGGAAACCAGGACCCCAATACCTCCCAGGTGCAGATGGGATCAGCACTATTTTGCCTTCCTGATGAGTTCAGTGGGAGTAGAAACTCTTGCTTTTGTACATGGGCAAGGATTCAACTTGTCCTATTCTGAGATAGCTGCTCTACAACTGGGCTGGTCGCAGTGTTCACAGGGGTTCAGCCAACTCAAATGGTGTCTTTCCCCAAAAAAGAAAATGTGGTGGTGTTGTATAGCCTAAATTCTGATTTCTTTGTCCATGAAAAGTAGAAAACAGCTTCTTTATCCATTGTAGTCTCCTCCCTAAAACACATTGCTGAGGGAACTTGAAGGGCTATATTCTAGAAATTACTCTTTCAGTTCATAGTCTCAAATGTTGAATGTGAAATTGTTTGTGCTGTATTGAAATAGATAAAAACAAATTGTTCCCTCTTCTGTATTTGTTGTGGATCTACTATTTATTTAAAAATATGTTAAGGGACTCCTCCTGTATAACCAATGGTTACATTGGGGTATGAAGCAGAATGTGATTGCCCATTCACAAAGGGTTTTCTGCTCTTCTAGCTATTTCTATTTGATTTCTAACCTGTGCTAAGGCACCTATGAATATGATATCTCAGCCCAGACAGAAGAATTCTTAATCTGAAGAGAATGGAAATTACCAAATATTCTAGATTAGCATCCATTTACTAAATTAAATAATTTTGGGGGTGAGGGCTGGGGATGGGAAGGGAAGGGCAGAATTTCTATTTCTTCTTCTGAATTTCTATTTCAAGTAAAAGGAAAATATGTAATCAAATGTCTCATTAATGAGATCCTAAAGAACGGGCTCTAAACATTTCTGAGCATTTCTTATTTGCAACAATAAGTCAGTACAAAGACTTTAGTTAAGCTTTTCCTGTCCAGAATGACATTCCTCCCACGTGTCCACCTACATACTAGCACCCTAAATTTACAGGGAACTTCAAATACCTTTAAATATGAATGTTGAAGGACCTTTTTGCAGATTGTATCTTCTTTGCATGTTGCAGGCAAATCTATCAGAATTTTGTCTTCTGCCAACAATGAGGATAAAATATATATGTGTCACTCAAAAGTTCAAAAGCTGCAGGTCCCAGGCTTTCATTCACAATATACACATTCAGGAATAACAAGTTTCATATACATGTCTAGTGAATGCCTCATGGAACTATTAGCCAGAGAGCAAAACTGAATTGATTTAGCTGCTTCAGACTTTCAAAATTTGATCCATCAAATGCATTCCATCTAAGATTAAAAAAACCCCAAGACTTCCAAAGCCACATGTTCTTTTAGACACAGGGCTGCTTTCTTCCTGTATTTTTATATTTTAATCAACTTCATGCAGTATGTTCAATCCTCCATGAAAGCAATTCAATTCCCAGAGTCAACAGCTTTATCATATTTTTTTTCACTGACTTAAAAAAGAAATCACTTCGAAGTGGTGGCAGAAAGGAATTGAAAAAACAGAACTCATTTACTTAATATCTCCACCCCTACACAAGATCTTCCAATTATTTTAAAAGTGGCATAGGGAGCTATAACTGGGATAGTTTACGGAGGTGACTTTTCAATACAGAAGATAAGTCATGTGTGAGACTTCTTGTTTCTGCTAGCTAACGGCTTTTCGCTATCACAGTTTAAATCCACTACTTGAGTTTTCAAAACACAGAGCCAGATGTCTCTCCGTTACAAAGGCGTGAATCCTTTAGATTTTAGATTATTCCAAACACATCACAATGTAATAAGCTTAGTTACTGAGCATCTGTATTCTCCATGTTATTATGTCCAAGTCTGTAGAAGCTAAATTCCAGATAAATACTATCCACTCCAGAAAGTTGTGCTAGGCACCAGATGACTCTTTTCCTAATGGACATCACCCCCACCCCAGTCTAGCCCCATAGCTTCTCCTTCTGTTTTCTGACCCAGGCTACTAGGGACCATCTCATCACCTGGCTCACTTATCTCACTTGTGAGGGAAGAAATGTCTTGGCATGAGGGCCACATACCAGCTGACAAAGTGGCAGCTTGTCCAAGAAAGAATAATTAACTCCCTAATTTATTCTGCCACTGAACTTTTGCAATGTATAGAATCATAGAATATCTTGTGTTGGAAGGGACCCATAAAGGATCATTGAGTCAAACACCCTGCTCCTTGTAGGACTACCTAAGATTAAACCATGTGACTAACAACATGATCCACATACTCCTTGAACTCTGACAGGCTTGATGCCATGACCATTTCCCTGAGGAGCCTGTTCCAGTGACCGACCACTCTCACGTGAAGAACCTCTTCCTAATGTCCAATCTGAATTTCCCCTGAGGCAGCTTAATTCCATTTCCTCATGCCTGTCGCTGGTCACCAGAGAAAGATCAGCACCTCCCATTCTGGTATCTCCTTTGAGGAAGTTGTAGACTGCAATGAAGTCACCCCTCAGCCATTTCCCAAGTGACCTCAGCCTCTCCTCGTAAGTTTTGCCTTTGGTCGTCCTCCTATGGACATATTCTAGTAGTTTGATGCCCTTTTTATATTGAGTTGCGCAAAACTGCACACGATACTCAAGGTGGGGTCACCCCAGTATAGCGTAGAGCAGGACAATCACCTCCCTTGACTGGCTAGCTATATTGTACTTGATGCACCCCCTACATGGGGTACGGCAATAAAAGGATGTAAAGTAATAAGAAACTTGGAGCAGCACACGTCAAAATATTAAACAGGAAGAAAGAGAAAATAGATGAGTTATGGCACTACATGAAAGCTCATGCAACATCAGTATTTGATTGACTCTATAGCTTAGTAGCACAACTTCCACTTAGTCTTTACTACCTTTACCCATGAGATTAATTTCTGGTGGTTCCTGCCAATCATTACAGTCTCTAAACCAATTAACCTGTATTAAAGTGGTTTTATCTGAGAGAGAAACATCCATAATCTCTGAATTGGTCCCTAGATCACACAGAGTCAGAGAAGGGTTGAGCCTGGAAGTGACCTCTGGAGGTCATCTGGTCCAACACTACTTCTCAAGAAGGGCCATACAGGACCATGTCCAGATGGCTTTTGAATATCTCTGAGGAGACTCCACAGCCTTTGTGGGCAAACTGTGCCAGTGCTTGGTCACCCTCAGAGTAAAAAAGTGTTTTCTGATGGTCATAGGAAGCTTCCTGTGTTTCAGTTTGTGCCTATTGCCTCTGGTCCTGACACTGAGCACCACTGAAAGAGCCTGGCTCCATCCTTTGCATCCTCCTTTCAGGCATTTATACACATGGGTGAGATACCCCCTGAGACTTTTATTTGGGATAAACAGTCCCAGTTTTCTGAGGCTTTCTTCATTTGATAAATGCTCCAGTCCCTTTGCTGGACTCTCTCCAGTATTTCCATATTTCGTACTGAGGAGACCAGTACTGGACACATCAGTCCTGAGCAGGGGGAAAGGATAACCTCAAACTGCTGGCAACACACCTCCTAATGAAGCCCAGGATACCATTCACCTATTTCAACTTGACGTCCACCAGTCCCAGCAGCTCCTTTTCTGCCAAGTTGCTTTCCAGCTAGGTGGCCCCCAGCATATATTGATGCATGGGGTTGTTCCTCCACAGGTGCAGGATTTTACAATTACAGTTGTTGAACTTTATGAAGTTGCTGTTGGCCTATTTCTCAAGCCTGTTGAGGTCCCTCTGGAAGGCAGCACAACCCTCTGGTGTATCAGCCACTCCTCCAGTTTTGTGTCATCTGCAAACATACTGAGGGCACACTCTACTCAATCATCCTGGTCATCAATTGTTTGAATTTTTCCTGGCTCTTATAGAGACTCTTCTGTTAATTCCAAATGCTGACTAGGCAGTTGGACAGCAGATGAAAAATACCCAGATTTACTAGTAATGTATTACAGAAAGGCAAAGTCAGACCGGCCAGACCAATTCTAGCAAAAATTTTATCCCCAGGTAGAACATACTGCTCCTGTAGAGGAATGTTTTTAGAACCTCTTGTTTGAGACCCTTTTCTCTTATATAGTCTCACTCAGGCTGGTGTGTGGTTCTTGAGGTTTCAGCTGTTGTCAACTACGCATTTACTATTCCAGTGCAATCACTCTTTATGTTGCCTGTGGTTTTTCAAAATCCTAGCAAATACCAGCTTGGAGACAGCTCACATCTGCCCATCAGTTCAGGATAAGGTACTGCCTTTTTGCTTTCCCTTATAAACAGTATATTTCTACTATATGGTCCATAGGACATGTATTAACATGTCTGCCCCAGAAACGACATGTTTAAGACACAACTAGGACCTAAATAACCCATTAAGATTAATTGGAATAGGCTGCAGTATCTACTATCCAATCAGATATATTCTCTTCCATGTAACAGACTGTGGCTAGTTTGTAGAGCCATATAGATCTCTAGCCTTAGGGTACCCATACTTTAAAAAAAGGATTTCTATACTTACTTTTTACGGAGACAATATATTAAAACAATTTTGTGTAATCTGGTTTATTGAAATGTCCATTTAAAAGATTTTTTTATTCCTTTACTAATATCCATCTGTACAAGATTATATGAGAGTCTTTCTCAGACTACTGTTGTAATCACTAGGTAAAAAGAGAAATCCTGGGTCATTAAATCCAGTACCTGTTGGCACAGGCAACAATGTAAAATAATTATTTCTATATACTAGGACAGTAGATGTGCTTATCACCAGCTTTCTATAAGGATCAAAAAATCTTTATGGCTGGTGCAGTCCACAGGTGTTGAAGCAAAGCTTCCAACTAAGAAAGATCAAAATCAATATTGTTTTGGGGAGCCTCTGAGAGTGAAGCCTGATAGAGGCTGATTACAGAGAGCATGATTACAGCTCTCAAGTAAATGGAGAGTTTTGCTAAAGAAACTGAGCATTGTAGCTATAGTCAAGAACTGGCTTAGAAGCATTTCATGAGACCAGGTGTGCTCTGCCTAGTATGTTGTAATGCTAGTAGTATTGCCTTTGTATATACGTATCTACTTAAAATCAGTTCCCTTTGGAGTCAATGGCACTTTAGTCCCATTGACTCCAAAGGGAAAGTGGCGAGAAATGTTAGGATCTGCCTTGATAATAGACTATTTGAATGATCAAGGCTTGTGACAATGCAGAGGTCAAAATTTAAGCAGTAAATAGGGTAGTTGTTATGAAAACCTTAAAAAGAGATCCTTTAGACGAGTATTATGGATACTACCATTTGAGGCTCTTCTTAGAAATAGCTTGCATTTTTGAGGTATGATAGGAGCAATTCTAATAACGATATATTATTTTGAAAGGAAAAAAACATAGCTAAAAGTAGTTTAACCCTTAATTTGTCTTTGTGTCAACTGTTAAATAATTTATCAAAGCTTTCTAATTGAAAATTTCATATAACAATTGGTTTAAAAGCTTGCTGAAAAATATTCTTCCTTTCTGGATGTCTAAAAGTTTGCTGTTACAGAAATAGGCTTCTTATTGGATGTCAAATCTGCTAAATACTCACTGCTGCAAAATGTCTGAGAATTATACTTTTAGTGCTGAATCCACCAGGAGGATTCAGTGCTGAGAATGATCACTGGGGTGGGATGGCTGAAAAGGGCTGAGCTGATCCAACATCTGCTTGCAACAGTGAGTTGTGATCCTGCTCCTCCCCACCTCACCCCTTCCTGTTCAGCCCATCCCGGCTCAGGCAGGTATTCCTCGTGCTTGCACACTGGCAGGCATGCACTTGGCCCTTAATGAGCTAGTTCAGTTCCTTAAGCTGGTCCTTGTTTTGCTGAGGTGCTGAGTTGAAACTTCCTCTCAAAGGAGTACAAGTTACTCTGGGGCTGACACATGGTCAGGGAGCAAGGTGCTGTGTGTGGGAAATAGGGACAGGAGGAGGTAGGGAGAGAAGCAGGAGGGTTCAGGAAGATGTTGCATCTGAGTTTACCCTGGCTCATTGATGAGGTGTCAGTCACCTTTCTGTGTGAGAAGACTGGAGCAAAAAAGCAGACAGGCACATCTTGCTCTTTACTTCATCCAGCTTACTTGACTCAACTGTATAGGAAAATAAAGCACTTTAGATATAACTACTGCAGCAGAAGAACGTGAGGAATGGCAAATGAAGACTGGGAAGGAGGACTTTCTGGAAGGGCAGAGGTGCAGATCAGGCTTGGCATCCATAATAGGGAGAGCTGGAGTGTAAGTGATTCTTTTCTCTGTTCCTCCGTCATCCCTGGGATTGTCAGGGCTGTGACCGTACCTTCCTGTTCTCCCTTCTCTGTTCTCAATGAGAATGGGAGGTTTCATAAGTCTTGGATATTGTTACATACTGCACCATCCAGTGACATCTGTGTTTTGTGTTTACAGTTCAAGGTGAATTATCCTGTGCCCGTATTGTCAAGGTTTCTTTTCTTACACGATGATTGTGCTCTCAAGAGCCCTGGCTACAAACGACAGGCCAATCCCTTTTGGAAACAGCAAGCTGTTGGATCTTCACTGTGTTATACTTGCTAATCAATGTTTTTGCTATTGTAACTTAATGTAATGGTGGTTGGGGTTTTTTTCGTGAGACACAACAAGGTAGATAATTGTCTGATTCAATGCACAACTGAAAGAAGTGGAAATCTTTCCCTTGAATTCAGTAGGTTTTAAATCAAGTCCTTACTGACCTTTTTGAATAGAAAATATACTGCTTTATATTTCTAAATGCATGTATGACAAGTCACTGAACAATATGAAGTTATAAAATAATAAATATTAAAGTTCAGATATCTAAAATTATCTTTCATAGAGGATACTAAAGTCTGAAAGGATATTTAGGCATCTGTTTCCCGTAAAATGGTCCTTAACCACCAAGACAAAAATTATATACCTTGGGATCGTTTTTGGACAATGCTTCTTTAAGTAAAGATGATAAAAGTCATGAAAGAGGCCGTGGTCAGCACAGCTGTGGAACAAGAAGTAATAACTATGGAGATCCAAGGTTGGTTTTAATGCTTATGAAACTGTGGAGTTGGTTCAGAGAAGTCAAAGTGTGTGAAAAAACAGAATTTGAAGTTAACCATACATATGAAAAGAGCATATGGAAATTGAGCAGCTGTGAGTCATAAGACCTTCAGACCTTCATCTCTGGGCCCTCACCTTCACCCACTTAAGCACCTCTTTTGAAGAGATGCCTGACATATATTTATCAGCATGGCAATGCAAACAGAAATGAAGAACAATTCTATATAGAGGCAAAGTGCAGAAGTTGATAGAGGAAAATGTACTCCTTCAGAGGAGACTGGTGAAACTGTTGTGAATTATTAACTTGGAGATAATGCTTGGGTAAATATTATAGAATATTGGAATAAGAAACATAAGTAAATAGAACAAGAACCACTACAACTGAGGGCTCACAGAGAAGACCTGATTTCTGTCCGTTATGTGAACTTGCACTGAAACATATAAGAAAAAGTGGGTCTGTTTATTTATAGTAAACAATGAGCCAATAATGAGTCTAAAAAATGGCAAATCCTTGGTTTGCTGAAGAGAGTACGTAAAGGTCAGTTGTGCATGAACAAATATAGAGTAAATGTTGAATAAGTCAGGATGTCAGAGGAGGTAGGCAGACGAGCATACAAGCTTGCATGGAGTACATTTAAATGTTGACTTATTCACTTTTCTCTGAGGTTGCATACCCTTTTTAAAACACAATATGGTGTATATAAAATTTGTAGTTGCTGAACTTAGAATCCCATAAATTTTGTCTGGTGTTGTTCAAAGAATTTGTATGAGATGCTAGATTTCAACATGTATCAAGTCCCAAATCTCCTCAATGGTAGGAAGTGCTTATGTCACTAGACACTGCAAAATGCACAGTAAGAAATCTGTAACAAATCCAGTAGTGCTGGACTTGACAGCATTTTTTTTTTTCAACATAAACTGGTGCTGACTGAGCACTCAATGAGCAGAAAGATAAGAAAAAGACTTTCCATTCTAGCCAAAAGTGCAACAGAAAATAAACCTTAGGAGGATAAAGTAGAAGAGATCAAGATATCCCTCATACAGAAGATACATCTCGCTCATGTTGTGGATACAGTGGTTTGTAGCTGCAGTTTGTATACACAAGGGCATTGCATGGGCCTACAATTCCACAGCTGGCAGGAAGATTGCTCCTTGTTCCTAGGTAAGGACCTGTCTTTTGAGCAGTTGGCTTTAGCACAAGAGGGAAAAGCTCCAATTTATTCCTTTGGAAAGAGGAAAATGAGGAAGGAAGAGAAAGAGTCAAAGTATCCAAAAGTAAACTGGAAATGAAGGATTTTGCTCAGCCATTACCGGACAGGATTGAAGCTGCAAGTAGATAGAAATTGAGATAGTTCTCTGCACAGCAATCTGAACACCCAGAGCTCCTGAAAACCCCTCTAGATATGTGTTATACAGGTAAAATTGTTACTCATAATAATTATGCAGGAATGTAAACTGCCTCATTGCACAGTCTTCTGTTTCAGGGAAGGGAATTGTCTGAATATCACATTGCATCTCCGAGATCTAAGTAATTAGAGGTGGTCTGAGGCAGCCTGAGCCCAGGGGACATGGGCTGTCCACAGCCAGCTGCAGCACAGGGCGGCCACACACACTGGACAGCTGCTTATGCCTGAAACCTCCTTTCCAGCTAGCAGCTGAATATGACCAGTTTTCTGAGAGACACAAAACACAACACCCAGGCTTCAAAATACTGTCTGTGTTCTTCAATAAGGCGTAAATTTGCTAGCTTAAAAGAAAGTTTCTGTTGACAGTAAAGCAAGACTGGAAATTGTACAAACTGCAGTAAATCTTCACTCTAAATCCATTGTAATTGTTATTGCTGCTGTTTCTATTACTGG
The DNA here is from genome assembly GCA_033124195.1 of Coracias cyanogaster. Taxonomy (NCBI): domain Eukaryota; kingdom Metazoa; phylum Chordata; class Aves; order Coraciiformes; family Coraciidae; genus Coracias; species Coracias cyanogaster. The sequence continues at coordinate 1,714 of JAVSBS010013031.1, read as the reverse complement.
CTTTGTAGAAACAGACAAGTATACTGTGTGTTTGCCTGTGTATGTTTACCTATATTTATACATCTTATTTTTTCATCTCCACAGAAGTATGTTAATAAAAGTGTAAATACACCCTGTGAAAGAAATTCTCCCCACAGATCCATTTTGCTTTGTGGCATAACTATCTTTTCCAGAACCCTTAAAAACTCTACAAAATCTCCATTGAAGTGTTGCTTGCAGAGGATGCTGAGGGGCTGTTTAACTAGCACGTGCATAGCTACTAAGTCAATAACTTTGGGGCTTTACGATTTTCCTTGGCTGTGCAGCAAAAGAAATGTTTCAGCAATTTTTTCTTGCCACAGTCTGTCCTACTGGGAAATTTTGTTCAGTGTTTGTATGCACATGTTTGTATGGGTATGGCTTTTTTGTGTGTCTCTGTGGAACAATACAAGTTCGTGGCCAAAGCTGAGAGGAGTGGTCTCAAGTGAAAGACTGCAGCATCAGTAAGTGGGGGTTTAAATTAAATAGGAGGAAATATTGTTGGTGGATTTGATTTACAGCCACAACTGTTATTAAGTACTTAAAAATGCTTTGCCAGTCAGTCTTCTTATTAAGTGTAGGTATTTGAGTACGGGTACTTGAGGAGTATTTTGAGATTATGAATTTGACTGCTCTGAAAATGTTCTGCCTCAAGTATTGGATTTATTCACTTTTAATAATTACTTTTTGGTTTACTACCCTTCAACAATTCCCCTGACACACTTGATATTCTTTTCAGATACACAGCATGGATCAAATGTTAAGGCCTTGAGATATTTTTAAATAACATCCGGTATTGCAATCCTATATCTTCAAATTTAGAAAGAAGATGTAATCCATAATAAATAGTGCTCATGATAGAATGCTAAAAGCTGATGTATGTACTTAAAACAGTCTATTCAGCATAAACAGAATTTCTTTAAATGTTACTAGTTCAAGCCATATTTTCACCTTTAAGTACAAAGAATAGCTGTGACATCTTTACCACCTCTAAAATTGGGCTGGAATTTCTTTAAAGCAATTACACATGAAATTTTGAAACAGCCATATTAAAAGCTTAGATGATGGCCAGGAAAAAACTCTTGGTCTGATGTTTGAATTGTCATTCAGTGTGTAGAGATGAAGAGCAAACATTAGTATGTGGAATTCCTTGCCGTGAGGATGTTGTAAAACATTTCATGTGGCTGAATATTGCTGAAAGAGTTTTATGTGTGGATTTTTTAAAGTGTATTTTGTTTGTTTCCACAGGAGTCTAAAGAGGTCTCAGGTTATCTTGTCTTTTGGAATGTATTTCTTCGCCTATGACAGTGTTGGCAGATATCTCATCTGCTGATGAACTTCAGCAAAGTTGGCCGAGAACAGGGTACAAATGTTTTGCTAGGATTCCTCCCTCTGAAACTGCTTACTGTGAGGCCAGATGAATTCCAGTACTAGTGTGACACACGGGACAGAATACATGTCTGAGGAGAAGGAAGTGTGGCGGAGTTGATCCATGCTTCTGGGGAGCTCAAAGAGTTGTGGGGCTGTGGCCTTAGACGTGGCTTTTCTACCTAAGGCTTATTGCTGCAGCTGTGAGCATCATGGGATCTTTGCAAAAGAAAGACAAAGTACAGACACAGAATCACAGAATCACAGAATCGTTATGGTTGGAAAGGACCTCCAGGGTCATCAAGTCCAACCTTTGTCCTAGCATCTC
>JAVSBS010013027.1:10846-30390 GCA_033124195.1 Coracias cyanogaster | reverse complement strand
CGCCGCCGCTCTGACGCTGTCTTGTCTGTGTGTCTGTGTGTCCGTCTGTCCGTCCCGCAGGACTCGCTGCTGGCCGACACCGACACCCGCGGCCCCCTGCAGTGAGGAGCCCGGCCCCGGCCCCGGCCCCGCAGAGAAATAAAGGAGCTCCGCGCCACCGGCTGCGCCCCGATCCGCGCCGCCGCGGCCTCCCACCGCCCGCCCGCCCGCCGGTACCCGCCAGCCCCCTGCAGTCGGGGCCTCCGGGCCCTTCTCGGCCCGGCCCCGCACCTCTCTTGGCGGGTCCCGGCCCGCCCAACCCCTGCCCCAGCTCCCAGGGCTCCGCTCAGCCCAGCCCGGGGGCGCTTGGCCCCCCACAGCCCCGGGCGGGCCCTCAGGCTCCGCGCTAGGCCCTAGGTAGGAGGCCCAGCAGGCTGCCCACCACCCCAGACACCCCTTTACGGCCCCAGGCTGGACACCTCAGGCCCAGCCCCTGGACACCGGCCCCAGCTGCACCTCAGGCACCCAGAGCTGCACCCCGGGGCAGGCAGAGGAGGGCAGGGAGCCCCGGCGCTGCAGGGAGCGGGTCAGTCAGTCAGTCAGGCAGGCATGCTGCGGGCGTTTATTGAGCTTCACACTACACACACAGCACCAAGATGCCCCGTTGGGTTGGCACAGCAGGTGTTCAGGCCATGGTGAAGGGCTGCGACCGGCTGGCACGTGGCACAGTGACACAAGTGACAGGCCAGCCTGGCACACCGCAGGGAGGGACGTGCGGGAGAAGTGAGCTACGTGTGCGCGTGTATCTCCCCGGGGTTGCTGACACACAGTGCACTTCAGCGCCTTTCTCTGAGGAGCTGCCTGGCAGCGGGGCCTCGGCAGGGCCCTGGTTGCTCTCCCTCGGCTCGGCAGCACTCAGCCTGCACAGCAGTGGCCGCAGCTCAGGCTCAGCCCAGGCCTGCCCCGCGCTAATCCCCAGCCTCCCCAGACACCGGCAGCCCCACCTGCCATGCCTGCACACGGGGTGTCCCCATCGCGCTGCTGTCACGCACCCATTTCCCGGCCTGCTCGCTGCCAGACCCAGCAGACCAAGTGTGTGTGGCCATTCTCTGGTCCCTCTCGCCCCTGCCTGTCACCTCTGTACCGACTGCCCCGGGGAGCGAGCCTTGCTGCCATCTGCAAGTGATGCAGCAGCCAGGGGAGGCGGCACTGGACCAAGGCAACAAACCTCTCCAGCACCTGCACGAAAAGCTCTGCCTTCGAAAGTCCTGCTGTCTGCCTCTGCATGTCTGTCTCCAGGGATGCCACTTGGCCCTTCATTCCATAGCCATTAGCTTCCCGCACACTCAGCTTGCCCATGGCATGACGTTCTCCTGGTTCCCAGGGCTGGCCAGCATCCAGGTGCCACAAACTCTCAACCACCCCACCCGCCTAACTGCCTCTTCACCGCTCCCCACCACCCTGCCTGTCCCTCAGGGCAGTCAGAAGCCCCAAAACCAACATGACCCCCAAGCCAGGTGAAGAACCTACTCTCTGCAACTCACATCCTAAAGTAGCGCTGACCTTCCTGGGCCATCAGGCATCACCCTCATCCCCTGTCCTCTATGCTCTGGCATTGCTATTTTCATCTCTCCTCTTCCTCAGTGCTTTGTGTGGCCACACTCCCCTTCCTGAACTACCGCACTGAGCAGCACCTCATGCTTGCACCCTGCCCCAGGACATCCTCACCAGCCCCTCCGTGCACCTTAGGCCACACGACCGCAGGTGGACCTGTGCTGACAACCATCTTTACTGACGGCCCTCCACCTTCCTGGAGGGCTGCACACGTCTCTCCACAAGTCACACCAGACCATACCAGATCAACTGCCAAAATATTGATGTCACATGGCACCAAACCCCCAAAATACTGACAGCACGTGGCACTAAGCTCACTAAAAAAAAACCCAAGTATGTCACCAAGAACCTATTTTTAGACCTTCTGCCACCCTCCTCTCACATGGGACTTGCATACCCTGCACATTTATCTAACACTTACCTACCAGAGTCACCAGCTGGACAGACCAGTCTGGCAGGGAGCGGGATGGGGCTGAGGGTTGCTGGTACCAGTTCTGGATAGGGCTCATCATCCGTGATGCATTCACTGGCTGCCCAGTCAGAAGCCCTGTCCCCTCACGCCCTAGTACGCAGGGTCTCAGGGCAGCTACAGGCCTGCCACACCTCACACGGGACACTCTGTTGTGCTCACCAACCACTGCAGACCCAGGACTCCATTTCTGAGCCACTTCTCTGGGCCCAGGTCAGGGAGCAGCAGCTTTCTACCACCAGAACTGGCCCTTCACCTCACCTCCTCCTCCAGAGGACTCCCTGTGGGTCACCTATCGCCCAGAAGAAGCACCCATCCCCTCTCCAGCCTGCAAAGCACCTCAGGGAAAGGCATGGAGCCAGTGAAGGGAGAAAAAAAATAAACACACCATCTACACACATATGTAAGTGTCAAACGCCCTTTAGTGGTAGACAGAGGTGCTGCTGGCCGGGCGGCCCGGCCCAGTACAGCCTTGCCCAGTACCTGGCCCTTCACCGGATATGCACCATCTCCTCCAGGAAGGGGGTTTTCATGCAGCCTGTGCAGAGCTGATCCATCCAGAGCGGAGCCTCGTGCTGCAGAGGGGTCCGCCGCGGGTAGAAGGTGAAGTTCACGTCGTAGTTTAGCAGGCAGCTGATGGAAGCCATGTAGATATCAGAGAACCGCACCAGCCGGCGAGAGAAGTACGTGGGGTTGTGGAAGGTGCGGAAGATGCTTCCAAACTGGGGGTTGAACAGGTTCTTTGTCAGCGACCTGGGAGGAAAGAGATGGTGTGTGAGGTAAGAGGCCAGGGTCCCGGTTCCCTCCTCCAATCCCCACTCCCAAAAGACATTCTGGGATCACCCCAAGTACCTTCCCACCCAGGCTGTGAGGCAGACCAGCCCCTGTGCAGTGAGACCGTTCACCACAGTCTTCCTTGCTGCTGTACCTGCAGAGACCCACCCGCAGTAGCAGACAGACCATCAACAGCACCCTTGCCCTCCCCAAGACAGGGTGAAATCACCTTCCCTTTCCCACCCTGCCTTCAAACCTGTCTCACCTCTCTGGCTTCACAGACCAACAGCTGCAGAACCACCGGTCCCAAACCAGGTTAGAAAACAGACCCGGTGCAGGCCTGGGAGCCCCTGAGAGACCTCATGGGCAAGGGTGCAACACTCACCTGATCTCCTGACGTTCCTTCATCCACTCCAGCAACACTTGCTTTGACTCTGCGTCCTGATACATCTGCAAAGACAATAGCAGACAGCACCACGTTGCGCCAGTGCTGTAGGTCCCACCACAGCTCCCCCACTTTCCACTGTAACTGACTCACAACCCCATGAGTCCACTGCACCAGGAGAAGGATGAGATATTTTCAAGAATACAGGAAAGATGGTAGGTTCTCCGATTCTGACGCTAAGCCCAAATCGCAGACTTTGATGGCAGCATATGACTTGCCCTGCTCAGACAGGAGCTGTTTACCTGCATTCTCTCCAGCAGCCCCGTCAGAGCCTGCTGCCAGGTCAGGGAGTGCATGTACTGCTCCGTGTTTATGATCCGAATCTCCGTCTCCAGTTCAGGAACAATGGCTCCAGTCCTCCAGCCATGACGCAGCATGAGGTCCTAGAGGTCAGGGTGAAAAAACAACCAAGAATTTGACATGAAGACTGAAAGCCAAACACAACCCCATTTCCTAGAAGCCTGATCTGTTCCCATTATAGATTCCCAGGGGACAGGCATCCACGGCCCATGCCAGCTCATGCCAAGTAACTCCCATCTCCCGGCCACCAGCTGCGTGAAGCACCGAGAAAAGTTGGAGTCACACAGACTTTTTCACTTACTGCAAGGTCGCTGTACAGATGGTCACCAAAGTAGAGCACTTTGGACCCACGCCAGCCTGTCAGCCTCAGAAAATCAAAGAGGTTACCCTGCAAGTGACAGGAGCACAGAGAGAAACGTGGTTACAGGACAAATGCCTCCAACTTCACCATGTGGTAATGGGCAGCCACCTCAGCAGTGCTGTCAACGCTACTGGATGGGCCACCTCACCACATATAATGTCAGCACTCTCATGAGAGCTCAACCTGCTTGCTTCCCCACCATCCAAATCCAGAGCTTTCTGTCCCTTCCTACCTCATTTCACTTTCTTTGCATCTGGCAACCACCCTGTACATCCCTCAGCTTCTCTTGGGCTACAGAAAAAGGCAGATACCCTTCCAAACTCAATAGGCAATTCAAGGGAATTTCTGTGCTCTAGCACACGGCAAGTATGTGGACTTGCTGGACTAAATGGACTAAAAAGGCAACAAAAGGAGGCAGTTTAGAGGCCAAAAGTGAAAGCCACCTAAATTAGAAAAACTTGTGCAATGAACAGAAAGAACCCGAGGTGTTCTGGGTTTAGAGGTTGTTGGGATCAAGGTGATAATGATTTCACCACACAGGGTCCACCAGAGGTAAGATGAGCACCATCATGCAAGGCTTTTGGAGTTGGAAGGGCCCGAGGCTGTTCTCGCATCACTGACCTCCATCCCAGCCCCAAAGGTTAACACCACCCACGCGTTCACAGGAATTGCTTAACCAAGCAAAAAAGCCAGGCAGCTTGGGCAGATTCACAGCTGAGTATAGCAAACCAAACCCCAAAGCACCAGCTAAAGCACAGCGCAGAGCAGCTTTCAGTCCTCTCCAAACATCCATCTGCATGCAGCGGAGACTTCAGAGACCCTCCTTCCATCACCACAGAAGTTTTCCACATGAGTCACAATGGAAACAAAACCCACTAGGAAAGGAAAAGGCCCCATCAACGCCAGCAGACTAGACCATGCCAGCAGAAGCAATCGATGCAAACCTGCGAGCAGCAATCTCTCCTGCCACTCTCCAGTGCCAGGAAAGAGCTCAGACGCCTACACAACAGTCCTGGCTCTGACAGAACACCCCCAAGCACAAGCCAGCTCCCACAACAGGCTGCAGCCTTGCATTTGGCCACTGGCAACACGCTGTACGCGCTGCTAAGAGTGGCCAGAACCAGAGCGCTGGGTCTCCTGTGGCTGCAGCTTCACTGGAGCTCTGCAGACTGCCCTTAACAGCACAGCAACACAGGGCCGGGCAGGCCTCTGCAGCTCTCGGACACAACATTGCTGCTGCTCGTTTGAGGGTTGCTCAGGAAGGCACTGTCAGAGCAGGGAAATAGCAGGACAATGGTCCTTTCGCTGTGCTCGGGTCACCTCAAACAGCAGCGGACCTCACAACCAGGAAACTTGGGCTTGTACAGCCACAGACCTGTTATGTGACATCCAGGAGCTGGCTGTCCTCCTCCCTTCCTGAGATTGCAGACTAGGGGAGGGATGGAAGTACGTAAGTGCCACCAAAAGAAAACACCATGTCTAGCAGAAAGAAGGGACTAGAGGGCCCTTGAACTTGAACTTCCCTGTCCCCAGTCCAAAACACTGATTCCTGAGGTCCCATTCATATGAGGTACCACACCACATTAAGCTGTGTTTCAGGGGACAGGAATAAATCAGCTCAGAGCCTCTGTCAACATCACCGGTACAGCAAGGTCCATGGCCACTAAGGCTTGCCAGAAAGAAGCATATTGTGGCACTCAAGAAACCAAAACTGTTGGGGTCAGGGTGGACAACAACGAGGATACACTGTCACATCCCAAGGACCACAGCTAAGCAACAACCTTGATGTGGCTGGATGAACATCAGTCTGTGGGAGAACTGAAGAGGAGCCCAAAATCCTACCCATCGCTCCTTCCTCCCTCATCTTTTCTCTTCCTCAGTGCACCATTCACTTGGCTGAGCAACCTGTGGCCGCAATATGTAGGTGGTTGAGAGCAAGATTTAATTCAGCAATAAACCCCACGGTTGAGGTGCACCTTTTCTCCTGAGGGAGCTGCTAACCCACTGGGAAAATTTGCCTACGAGTGAGACACTTTGCATGAGCTCTACTTGTACGTTCCCAGCTCCTGCTCTTGGCAGAGGATGGGATGCTAGCAGAGTGGTTTGACAGACCCACCAGACAGGCAGAGGCTTTCCAAAAGTACTACTCAAGGACATGACCTATTTTTCTACCACAGGTCAGGTCCCAGCTACTTGACCGTGATCTCAGTTTCTTCCCATGGGATTGGACAGCTCACACAACCAAGAACAAACCGTCCTCAAGCCAGAGGCCACTTGTTCTCTCAGGGGACAGACCAGCTGGAAGGGGAACACCCCAAGGCAGCAAATTTACCAGAGTAACAGCCCATCCTTTGGACATGCTTGTTCTTCAGGAAGGGGAGAGCAACGGGAGCCAGGCTTGTACCCTATCTGATCAGCCTTGTTTCTCTATTCCCTTCTCCACAAGTCCACCTTTTCCAACCTTATGGAGGACGATCTGGAGTGAAGGGTGGAAGATCTTTGCATACACATCAGATTGTAGAGAGCTTCTCACCTTGAACTACCACAGTCTTGAGAGCCCTTTCAGGACATGGCCATCAGAAGAGCCAAGGGAAAACTGCACTATCGGCCACACTGGACAACGTCAGAAGAGAGCTCTTAGGGGGAGGGTTGCACACTGGGGCAGGGGATATTCACTGCACCCTCTACACATGCAGAGGATGGTTAGGAAAACTAGGCCTTCTCACACAAATAGGGCTGCAGCAGGGAAAATTGAGCCTGGCAGCAGAGGCAACTCAGCACAGGTTCTCCTGGGCAGAAAGGCAAGTACCCAACACGCTAAGTTACCTGGCCCCGCTGTCCCTTTCCCCCCCTTGTCCCTGTCCCTCCATCTCTAATGCCAAGCCCAGCTGAGATGGTGGAATACATCACTCCTGTTACACGCCTTTCTGCAGCACGACCTACACGGAACTGGGTAGGAAACGGTTTCAGAGCTGCAGAGAAAAAGTTAACCTACCAGGCAGCTCTGTTAGACCTTGTATTTCAGCTCTGCCACCTGCAACGGTAAAAAGCTGCAACTGCCAGGAGAGCAGCCTTTCTACACCTGGCAGGAAGAGTCTCTCACCATTCTCAGAGGCTGGTTTATCGCACACTGACAGGCAAGACAGGCCTTGGCAGGACTTCCTGACATAGGAAAGACCCTTTATTCTAATGCGTACATCCCAGCAGAAGCTGAAAGACTTTTCAGAGGCATGCAGATCACATCATTGCTCCACAGCATGCCAACAGACACGCTGAAAGCAGCTGGGGGCACAGCGTCCTACCAGGACAGCAAGAGCTCCCTGCAGGTGTCTTGTAAGTCCCCGCCATTTCAGACTCTTGCTTCATACCCCTTATGCACCTATTCACTTTACCTCTTTGTAGATCTTTCCTTTCTCCAGCTGGTTTATTTTGTCCCACTGCAGTGAGCCATTATCGTCCAGTTTTCGAAAAGGTCTGGAAAAAAAGGGGAGAAACTTCAACTTCTTTTGATGTTTGGCGATTGTTACCCAGTAACCACAATACTTGAATCTGAAAACTTGTTACCTATGTAACAAGTAAAAGGTCTATGTGAGGTCACTACCTTCTGGGCCTTCTGCACTATTATCTCAGGTGAAGAGAAAGTGTTAGAGGGAAACATCTTTTCAAAGTGCTTCTATTGACCGTAACCCTCTCATGGCAATATCCATAACAACTCTTCTTGCTTCTCAGATACAGAGCAGAGGAAAATAATAATAAAGACTCCCTCTGAAATGCTAAGGCCAAGAAGGCTTTGCCGTGAAACACTTTGTGTCCTGTTCTAGTCTGGCCACCCCCCAGCACAGCAGAGCCTGTGGAATGTTTTAATAGGATAAAGCGTTCTGCAGAGCGGATGGAAAGCAGTCTCCATGCTGATCTCGGCAGCTGACCCAAGCTGGCTCCTGTTGTTTCTGAAGGCTTGCCTAGTTACTTTCCACTCGGACAGAAGAAGCAAAACAAGGCTGAAGTTACTTGACCTCCCCGTAAAAGCTCATGCTCAGTGGGAGCATTGCTCCCTTTTGGGAGAGGAGTTCCAAACTGTGAGCTCAGGGATCAAAAGCCTTGGTATGAAGCTGCAAGGAGCGTACAGTCTCATCCAGAAGTATTGTATGATCCTGAGCTGCCAAACGGCAGAAGGGATCCAGCCTCCCACCATGAACTCTGAAGCCGGAGGCAGGAGGCTCCTCAATCATGAACGGTCTCCAGTGCGCACCTGCGTCTTCCCTCAGAGAAAACACTCCATAGTTCACTACAGCTCTCCATCAGGAGGTTCCTCTCACCTTGGATGTATATGTGCCGTGTCATTCTGCTGGCCCACCACATGAGTGGACCTTAGGCACCATGCAGCCATAGGGTTTTATCTCCTAGAGGGCTAGATCATCATAGCTCCAGGCTACATCTGTAAGACATTTCACCCACATCCCATGAAGAAAACCTTTATGAGGGCCACGCAGCTTAGAAAGCCATTTCATTGGTTTACTCGTGTTTATGCTAGTGGCCTAGGAAATAGGGGAAGAGAATACATAAAGAGGAAAGAATAGAGCTCTCCCTGAAGGGCAGCAATTCCTGCTCACTCATAAATCGAGGCAACAAAGCAGACCCAAGTTCCCAAAGCCAATAATCCAAAGAGCAAAGCGAGGACGGCAGCTTGCCTCTCAGCTAGTCCCTTGGCAGCTCCTAACTGACCACAAAACCCAGCCGCCACGTACAAAGGCTTCCAGAGCTGCCAATTACCAAACAGCGTGCATCCAGTAACTGAAAAAAAAAAACCAACCCAAAAAAAACCAAAATACCCAAACCGCACAGATATTTGCTGTGGGAAACTGGAAAAGGAGAGATTTTGGTGCACTCTCAAGATCTAGAGCCAAGAAATGGCCAGCTCTCATACACACGAGTCCACTCCTCTTTTCTTTCTAAAGATTTAAGTACTTTCTTACCTCTAAAAATCTAAATGAAGCCCAGAGCACGACAAAACTGATGAGGCTTAAGACAGCTGATTTTAGACATGTGCTTTCTGCTCGGCACTACCCATTCCATCCACTTATTCCCAGCCAGGTCAGTTTTCACCTCCTCCGAGAGTATCTATCTGAGAGGGCAGGGTCAGGCTGGGTGCCTCCTGGGCCGGGATTATGCTCAGGAAACCACTACTCTTTTGGAAGGGAAAAGGAGCCACTGACACCAGGGAAGGGGGCCCAAACCTCAGGCCCACACGCAGCAGTGCAGTATTGCCCCAGGACACGTACTTCCGCCGATCGGTGAAAAAGTTGGGCTTGTCAGCTTGCACAATGACCATGTCGAATAAGTCCCGCCAGTTCTTGCCAACCATGTGTTTCATTCCTTTGTCCCTAAGGGCAAAGGAACAGAGAAGTTAGCAGATACAGTACTTTTTTCACCCAACGCTGCATCTTTACAACAGTCTGGCCTAAATTTACTCTCATTTCACTAATGGAGAAGAAAGCACAGAGACTTGTGAATCCCCCAGGGCCCTCTCATTGCATGGATTATTGATGGAGCACTTTGATTTAAGCTGTCCCACCCTTTTTCCTGTACCGTGGGAAGTCCAGAGAAGTCCATTACGCAGCCGAAGCTGCTAGAAGTAATCCAAAGTGGCAGCTCTGTAACACTGTGGCCGGCCACAGCCTCAGATCTTCTTCAGAAAGTGAGAGTCAGTGATGAAGTAATTGCTGTGGGGTGCAACATTCACCACAACCGGTTCCCAGAGAGCACTCTCATGACTATTGCCACAAAAACTTTCAGATGCTCACAGGAAAGAGCTCACTGCAGAGCTCTTGCTGTGCTGACCCATCAACGTGCAATAACGGTACTCACACAAAGCTAAAGGGACTGTTTGTAATGAGGAAGAGTTTCTTCTTGTGGTTCACCAGTCGGTTTAGCACAGCATAAATTTCATCCCCGTGCAGAATATACTGTTCTACATCAGAAGAAAATAGACATCATCAATCATAACATTTTGGCGTAAGTCGTGACCACTTTTCTTGGAAAACAAATCCAAAACCAAAGCTAGTCCCTGTGCCACTAGGGATGCAAGAGGCCTGAGTTAGATCCACCTCAGGCAGGCAGGTAGTGAACCACCATAGTAACAAAATGGCCTTCCTCATCCTCAGCAATCCCATCTGGAGGAAGAGAAAAACTGAGGAGCTGAAAAGGCTGGCAAAAAAGGAGAGTTGATACCAAACCATCACAAGGGACAGCCACAGCCACTCCAGGCCATGTTACTACCAGGAGCTTGCTTTCCCTCGAATGACCAGGAAGCCTTCCCAGAAGGCGCCTCTGCATGTTCACATCATGCCAAAGACCGTCATCCCTCGCCTATAAGCTGAAGGAAAACAGAAACACAAGCCATGAGGTAGCTGTTTTCTCCATTAAAATAGATCTTCCACCTGACTGTAAATCCTGCTTGGTTCTTAGGGCCGCTCTGCCCCTCAGCTGCCTTTAGGCATGCCACAATCTGTTATTTCATTAAGTTCTGGGTCCTCCTGACTCCTGGGACTGTGTGTAGGGCCTACACAGTTGGCCCACACAGAACACCACATAGTATGAGACACGTCAAAATGGATTTGGCACCAAAGCGCTATTTAACTCACCCAGATCTTTTTCAATCCATTTGTACATCACTCCTTTCACATGTACATCTCTAATAGCGTCCTAAAGAAAAGGGCAGGGAAAAAAAAAAAATCAGTTTTACATATGACATTCCTGTTTCCCAGCACGCAAACCTATTGCCACCACTGAGGACCAATGCAGTAATGATACCTTCCCACTCTTCTTGCTGAATGAACAAAAGCTACACCAATGCTCAGCAAAGGACCTTGTATAGCCAGGCTCACCAACATGCCAAAGAGAACACCACAGTGGCTAGCTCAACTGATGCAATACATGGGGAAAAACCTCAAAATCTATCTATGAGAGTACAACTTCCTTCCTGCTCCTGGAAACCAGCACATGCTAACACGTGCTACCAAGGTGATCAAGGCTCTGCAGCCCCAAAATGATTTATTGCCCCAAAATTGTACTGGCCCAGACACTAGCTGGCTTTTCCTCCTTCCTATGCCTGTAGAAGCTCTGCCAAATGTGACCCAAAGGACGGGAGCGTGGCTGAGGTGAACAGCAGCAGGAGTGAGCATCTGTGATACCAAAACGCTCCCCACAAGCCAAGGAGGGCTACGGCTCCCAGCCCCAGATGGCCAGTGGGCACGGGTAGAGCAGCACCTTGCACTAGGAGGGCGAGGGGTTTTTGCCCAAAGAGAGCTGCCCGCTTTTCAGGAGGGAGGCAAGTTAAAACATGTTGTCAAGGGCATCCAAATATCCTCTATTTTCCAGGCCAGAGGCCAAGATACAACACATTCTTGGACACACCCAACTGAGACTCTCCCAAGCCTCCATCCAATGAGACATGCCAGATAAGCAAAACCATTTCCAGAGCAGCAACACAGTTTGCGGTGTTTGCACACACAAACGCTTCTTTTAATGGTACCGTTTTCATCCCTGACAATTCAGACAGGTAACAAATGCTGCCTTTCCCCAGGATGCTTAAATCCCTGGTACACTACGTGTGTTCCTTCAGGAGCTGCCCTTTCAGGCTGGATTCCCACACTCACCGCTTCCATCGCTACAGCCACACTCACACACAGCACCACACAGTCCCCTGGTCTCAGCAGTGCTGGTGAAGCCTGCTCATCACCCCAAAAATCATTTCCTTCAAAGCTGGGAGAGAACCAGAATTTACAACTTAGGTGGGGGATGATGAAGGAGCAGGTGTTATCTCTTCAAAACAGAGTTTTAGGAGTCTCTTTCCACCATGTGGATTTGAATGATAAAGAGGCAGCTGTCACATCTCATTCACCAAGAGACTGCCTTGTTGGAAAGAAACTGAACAAAAAGCAAGAGCGCAAACAGGGAAACAACTTTCTCTTGACCAGCAGCAGCACTAAAAGCAAGCAATGGTTCAGATTTGTGTAAAAATACCTTTGCAGAGCAGAAAGAGATTCCAGCGTGCTCCTTCCCTAAACCCCTGCCACCCAAAAAGCAAAGGTAGGAAAAGGAAACAAAACCAACAACCAACCAACCAACAAAAAAAAAAAAACAGAGGAAGAACTGTAAGGTCCCTGCAAGTAAAATCTTGGTAGTCTGGGGAGGTGTCAAAGAGGGCTGGAAAACTCCTTCAAAACAAAACTGGACGTTTTTGTTCTCAAATACCATGTGACCCCACTGGTGTGACGGGACTACTCGGTTTATATGTCAGCTCCAACCTTTACCATCACCTCAGGGTCTGTCCTTTTGAGTCAGTGCGGCATCTCTAGCACTCATCCTGCTCCCAAACACACAGCACTGCAGCCAGGATTACCACTAAGAATTCCAGAAGAGTGTCAGGTTTAGACACGTCTTAACTCCCTGTGAGCCTGCGCTGTGAGAACTGCTGGGGTTCTGCAAGTCCTCTTGGACACCCCTCTGCGTAGGCACAGAAGGATCTCTGTGCTCATGTCCGCAAAACATTTCTTTGCATTTGCACTTGGGTACTGCAAAGTTTTGCAAAAAATATTTGTTTATCCTCATTGTGCAGAAAAAAAGCAAGAACTCTTCTGGTGAGAGCACAGGACGGTCCCCAGCTTTTCAGCATAGGTTTCAGGCACTGACACAGGTTTTCTGTTGGAGCTCTCTCAGTCAGCCCTCAGGATTGACCACATCCTGCAGCAAAGGATGCGAAGACAAATGCCAGGATCAGCACTCGGGAGTTTTGGGCCTTGAGCCCGCCATTTGCCCTGTACTGAGTACATATCAGGCTCTGGCGACCACCCACCCGCTCTCAAGATTTCAGTTAGGAACGCATCCATTTTGACCTCAAAACAAGGTTCAGAAGACAATCCTCTGACAGAATGCCTCGAGCTGTCTCCTCCTCATCCTATTTTGCCAGCCCAAGCGCAAAAACAATGACAACAACTAACACCCTAGAAACGTGTTATGGTCCTGTGGGAAACTGGCCCCTCACATTCTTATCGAGCGCTAACAGAAAGTCAGACTGTAAACTGCAACCCCTGGCTGCAGCAAAGCTGACAGGGCGGATCCTTATCTCAAAAGCAGCAGCAGAGATGCGGAGCTCCACTTCCCTCACAAGACTGAACAGCGTAGGGACAGGCTGCTACCAGTGGGTGAGCATAAGATCCCCACAAGGCACAAATCAAACCCCTCTCTCCATGAAAAAAGGCATGTGATAAGGCTTGGCTACCAAGAAAGATGCATCCTCTGTCAACAGAAGTCACCCAGGGGAGCAATCTCAGCGCTCGGATCTTGCCTACAGCGTTAACTTACAAGTTGAAGAGTATCCCCTAACAACACTGATAATCCCACAGAGCCCTTTCAAATGCCAGGAGTGAAGCTGGAGGGCCCAGAGCGCACCTTGGAGTAACTGGCTCTTGAAAGCTACAGCCACCCACTAGAAAACATCCTGAAAGGGTCAGACTGTGCTGTAACTCCAAAGGGAAGGGGTGGATCTCAGAGCAGGCAAGGGCAGGTGTCTCACAACCACCGCTGTACAAAGCGTACTGTTTGGCACGTGGTCAGACCAAGCCTTTCTGAAAAATGAGATATTAACAGGAAAACAGAGCTTAAAATTCTGCAGAACTCAAACACATTTACACAAGCTTTGTGACTTCTTTCCCACAGCAGAACCTTCAACTCAACCAGCCCAGGCGCTCCTGCAAGAGATAACGTGCAGCAACACCAATTGTGTAGTACAGAGAGAAAACTGGCATGTTCTGAAAACAGCTTGGAGCATCCCCTGGCAATGCTTTAATCTAAAGGGGCAACAATGCTGCGAGATTAGGCCACTCACTAACAGCCCCTTAGGTTTGGGTACTACAGAGCTCTCTGGTGCTAACAAGCCAAAATTCTGAGCTATGGGGCAGTTGACGTTTTACTTACAGATATATCCTTGTAAAGATGCACTTGGTCAAACTCAATGCCATGACTTATGAAGTAATCGATGACTGAAGAGAGCAGCGTCATTTCAGGAAGAGAGAAAATGTCCATAAACTGCTTAAGTGATGGACCCTGGAAAGCAAAAAATGAAAGAGACACATTAAACAGAAAATACTTAAAAAAAAAAAGCCAACAAACAAAATTCCATCAGCCAGTACCACCTGGAAGATATTCCAGGCTAATGAAAAGAAAAACACTCATGTGGAGAGTCCCAGCCACTCAGTAAGTAGCCCTCTCTTGTCAGCCAAATCGCTAACCTAATGCATTAACACTTGACAGAGGGGCTTCTCCTTCACCGAAATCATTAAACAAACCCAGCATCATTAACAGCACAGGGTAAAGGTGGAGGAAGTGGGGAGTCCATCCTAGACACTGACTTTTATTTCAAGGGCATGTCCCCTGCTTCCCACCTGGCCTCTCGGCGTTACCACGGGGGCTAACAGACAGCGAATGCTCTGCTACAGCAGCAGCTGTGGCCCTTGCTGGAGGTGCTGCGTCGCTCATCTAAACCAGGCTGTAACACTGGACACATGGACATGGGGTTTCTCCCAGCCACACAAGGTTCACTCCAAGAAGCAGTTTGTCAACGCCTGCCTGCCCTTGAGTTGCTACAGAAAACCCAGAGTGGGCACAAAGAAGTAAAAGAACTTCAGCCTACCCAGCAGTCATGTGGAAATGGACAATTAAATCCTGATCAAGGAAGAGCTCACCTTGCAGTAAGCAAGGCTGCAGCTCCCCCATACGTTTGTTATTTTGGTTGCCCATCAATCACAAACCTATCAGCAGGCCGACAGCCACCTTTGGGTCCAGAGACGCCTTCCAATAAAATAAAGGTTGTTTATCCAGTACGTACCACCTGCAGAGCTCTATCGTGATGCTCACTGGTAAGCTGAAGGTGGAATCAGTTTTTTCATCTTTCATCACCGAAGTGCCAGATTGGCCAAGGGGACAGTTACTAAGGTCTTGTATGTGAAAAGCAATTTGGGAAGTGCACAGACCTCTCAATGAACCCGGTCACCAGAGGTGCCCTGGCAATCCAATTGTATCTTGCCTGTGCACGTGAGCTTTGAGCAATCCATGACTGACAGCCGCAAAGTTGCAGCTCTCTAGGATAATACTGGTCCGTGTCGGAAGGCATTTATTACAGCTATGTGAAAGCCAGATGTGAGAACAGCATCCAGAAGATCACAGAAGGCACAGACATGGTGGAGCTGACAGAGCACACATGCAGCCTAAAGACAAGCGTGTGCCGCTGTGGTGGAACAACAGTAACATCTCCCATTTAGTCTGGCCTGGTGAGGGCAGAACGAGAGACTAGCTCTGTTTGCAGCACTACTAAAGGCAGTATTGGGACAACACAAACTGGAATCAAGAATGAAGATGCAAAAAGGCAGAGGAAAACCAAATAGCATTTAGTCTGAGGTATGTTACCAAAAAACGCTGTGATTAAAAGCTATATTGGTGTACTGAGGGTTATACAATTTCTATCCAGCCAGCACAGGACAACCTGACCTACAGCAGCAGGGAACACGAAGAACACCCCCTGGTTTGGGCTACATACGGCCCTTGGTGGTGCTGCTTAGGAATACTGGCCGATTCCTTTCAACAGACTTTTGTCCATTTCGATGTGTGGTTGCTAAGGGAACACTTCTCCCGCTAGCAAAACCAAAATTCCCTGAAAACAACCCCCACCTTTTTTTTTCCTCTTCAGGGATTCTGGGAAAGAAGCCAGAGGGACACAGACAGGTGGTTCCTACTGAAATCACTAGGTATGGGATTTAGCAGAGTGCAGCAGAACAATGATCCGTCCCAACCAAGACCTTAAGCATAAAGGAGACAGTTAAATGTTCAATGTCAGCAGCAAAGACTTACTTTGTAGGTAGTAAACTCTGATCTCATTTTTGTGCCTTATGCCACCATCCTACAAGGTAAGTCCAGCCCTTTAGTGCCCTCAACATCCTTACAGCAGAAATACTGACACAGGTCAGGATGAAAACTGGATTGTAGTTTTAGAAAGAATGCTACGTATGCTTTTTCCACAACATCCTGAAGTTCACAACAGGCCAGCATTAGTCCTGCCAGCAAAAGCAACACTGGTTACATTGTCTAACACTGGGCGAGATCTGTGCGTACCTACTGGAGATGTTGGGATGCCGGTAGCTGTCCACACACTCCTGCCAACAGCGGATCAAGAAAACTCTTAAGGGAGAATATTTACACGCTTCAGCTACATCAGTCCCACTTGTCTTTCCCTTTGTTGCCTGGAATCACTGAGCTGGCAGACCTTCCTGTTGCCCATACGGGCGGCAACATCAGCACGGCAGACTAGAGAGGACAAGGTCAAAGATCCCTGTGGAAGCTTCACCCCACACCAACTGCACCTCCTCACACCAGCACCCAGATGCTTTCCCACCAAGGTGTTAGTGGCACAGGTTGAGCAGACGCTGCTGGATGCAAATGTCCTTAGTTGGATATACTTTTGTTCTCTTTGGGATCCGCCTATTCGTTTATGGAGTTCATTATATTATTAGGAGAGGAGATTCACCTCTTTGCAAAGAATAAGCTGCTCTTCCTACATCCATGGCCAAATGTTACAGCAAATTTTTCAGTGCTAAACTACAGGAGAGCAGAGGACACCTGGTACATACAAAGCAGCACAGGAAGGCACCTTGGCATGAGCGCCTGGTCCTACAAAAGGCCACAATTCAAAGCAGAATTCATGTTTGCCATTATTTTAAAAGAAATGTGAAATCATCTCAAGTTTGCCAGAGTGAGGAGAGTTGCACAGAGGGAGCCTATGTCAGTCCAGTTTACAGACAGATAACACATTCAAAATAGAAACATCCTGTTTCAAAGCTGGACACGACACTGAGCTATGAACAGAGTATATACTTATCCAGAAAGCAACCACTCAGATTAATTGTTCCCAAGAGAGAGAAATCAAAAAGTGACCTTGCCGGAGACTTCACACAGCAGACCCAAAGCAGAGGAAACCTTCCAGCTTCCCCTAGGGCAACTGAACTAACAAAGGGCAAGAAACAAAGCAGTTCTGGGGAGAAAGGGACGTTCATTTTTCCACTTGCCCACTTTGCCACACTAGGCACTTAAGGAAAAAATATTTTTCCCAGCTTTCTCTAGTTCAGGAAACTAGAGGGTTTCTACAGCTCCTATGGGCAGAATTTCAGTCCTTTACTGTGACAGTGAGCTTTTCTCCCTAAAAAAACCCACTAACACTCATGGATGTCAACACAATGAATAACACCCACTGAGAAGGTCTGAAGAGGTGTGGGGGAATGGATCTTTTTCAGGAAAGAAAAAAAACCCTACCCAAAACCAAAGAGAGGAAGGCATTGCAAGCATCCTGCTGCTACACACATACCCTCCTCCTGCACAGCTCACTATGCAGCCATCGCTGGGAGCTGATTTGGCCAAGGAACAAGCAAGGAACATCGCCCCATCAGTCTCCAGAGCCATTCAGCTCTAGGCCAATAGCCTTGGTGTTTAGGAAAGCTTCACAGATGGCTTTCACATGCTAAACTGCTAAATAACCTCTGGGGCAAATTCCCACTAGAACAAAAACACACACTGCAGCTCACTAGGGACCGAGCCTTTTGGAGTCCAAGGGAGGCTGGAGTCATTTACATGCTCACACCATTCACTCTGTTTTTCTAGCTGCCAAAAGAGCTGCCGCATCACAGCAGTGAAGAGCGTACAATACCTTCCCATAGAAGTCACTCATCTGGTACAGGGGGATGTGTTGCGTTCCACCGTAGAGTTCGATTACCTCTTCATCAGGCACTGGTTTGAGCCCTCTAGACACAAAACAACAGAAATGGTTTGTCAATAATCACTAGTCTGCACAGAGCTACAAACTGCAGAACAGGAGAAAACAGGACAAACAGGCTCCTTTCTAAAACTCACACATTTCTCTTGCAAAAAAGAGATAGCTAGAGAGCCTGACAGCTCCATAGTTTCTTAAGATTCACATAAAATCTTCCCCAAGACATTTTTCAGATACCTTGTTTGCTCATTCAAGTTAATTGAGTGGCTTTATCCACATTCCAGCAGAGTTCAGACAGAGGCCTTCCTTTGTATGCTGTCAACCTGCTGAGGGCACTGCCCCAGCAAATCAGCCCCACTTTGGCCACACTTGGTCCCTGTAGTTTTGGAGAGGTTGTTTCCACATGGTGTATCACCGTTAAATGCAAAGGTGTAGGGAAAGACCCGTAGGAAAAGGCGGATTCCTTCCTATTCAGTTTTGCAAAGCAAAAGAAGTTCTTTGCTAAGACCATTCAACAGAGACCACTGGTGTTCTCCAAAGCACAGTCATCACAGTATTGTTGTGAGCTGTGCCCTTCACCAGCATCAGGTTATCCCACTGCTGCCGGTTTTCCCACTTGCACAACTGTTGGTGGCTGTTTACTCAGGCAGTCGGCGACTTGCCCTTTCTCCTTCCCTATTCAATCACCTTACAGATCGGAGAAGTCAGAAGTTGCCTCAGTTGTGCTCAAATGCAGAGGACAATTTAGGAAAAAGACAGTCCACAAAGAACTAGTTAGAAACAGACAATATGGGAAAAAAAGTTTAAATATGTTTGAGCTAAAAATCTCTTTATGAAGCTGAAGTGAAATACGGGGCAATAACAACCCCTTCTTCCCACCCCCCCAAAATCTAGTACTCAAAGAAGCCAATTCTTTCCGATTATGAAACTTCCTTATTAATATTCTTAGTGTGTTTACTGCAACTGAAGCTTACCAGCAAAAGGGCAGAGTTCAAGAAAAAAAAAAACATTGGCTTCCATGCTCAGGAAATAAAACACAGATTTACAGGAGCTTTGCTTCCGATGTCTATGAGAATTACTACTTCTTACACACCAACCCCACCCTGCTTCGGGGCAAGGTTTTCTCCCAGTCTCCAATCTCACACCTTTTTGGAGAAAAGTTTGCTCTGCACTATTTCAGCCCACCCTCTCTGGAGAAGAGAAGAGAAGCAAAACCAGGATGACTTAGGCCTTAAACCAAGCCCAGATTCTGATGCATCATTACTTTATTGACACGTCTGCGCTGCTTTATGATTTTATTTGCGCATCCAGACCACTCTTAGCTTTGTGACAAGGCACCGCAGAGCAGTGCCAGGACACACTCCTGCCTGGAGAAGACAGGCCCAGATGTGGACCACATACGGAGGAGTCCTTTCCTAGTCGTGCTGTTTGCTCACAGCCGTTAACCCAGGCGTGCTGTAGCTGCCACTCAGCCATCACACAGAGTACGTGACCAGATGCATTATTAACCATTCCAAAAAGCTCCAGGTCTTCCCACGCACACTTGGCTTGATGCGCTTGGGAAAAATTACTCCCTGCAATTATATGCCAGGTAAGCATTTGAAGCAAGCACAAACAGGATAAGCCAGATGAGACTGTGTTCTGCTCAGGAAAAGAGAATGCGCCATGAACATACACTCAGATTTAGTAATCCACCTTTGCACGTGTGGGCATTTAGAAAATTCTTTTCAGAACTCACAGACCTATATGCCGTCCCCAGCTGGACATAATGGAAAGCATCGATCTTCAT
>JAVSBS010013025.1:50139-75471 GCA_033124195.1 Coracias cyanogaster | reverse complement strand
AGCATAGTTCCATTGCCACGAATAAACCATATATCCCTCCTCTTAACCACCCTGACATCTCTCCAGATTAACTACTCCAGCCATCAGAAGAGTTCTATGGAAGAACTGTCTGCATAAGCGTCACACAAGTTTCAAGCTTTGTTTCCACTGGTTAAGCGACAACAGCCCTCTTTTCCCTGAACAGATTGATACCAGAAAAATCAGGCTATTCTTTGTAAGATTATACAGATTTAGGGGCAATCTAGATGCACAAATTTCATGGCATTAACTCACCTCCAACAGAAAACTGCAGCTAGTGTTAAGGCCTAAGCATGTCAAGGGTGTTGCTAAGTGGCTGCTCGTATCATTTGTGACAGAATTACGTCCACATGATCAGCAATTTAAAACAGCTGTTCAAGTTCTACTCACCCTTTGGAAACCCCAGTTCTGTCAGTGATTATTTTCACCTCTTTCACAGCACCGTATCGTTCAAAGAAACTCCGGATTTCTGCTTCATACATCTGAAAGAAACAAAGTCTTACACTTTCAAACACATTCAACGGTTTGGAATTGATTTAAAGCAGCCAGTATAATTTTTTCAACCCGTCTTCTATTACTGTAAGAACTAAAGTTACTCACCTGCTCCAAAAATCTCTCATGACACTACAATATCTTAAGATTGGTAAACACATAAAAAAACCAAAAGACACCAGGAGTTAAACTCTCATTTCCCTCCCATGGAAATACCCTATATGTAACTTAAGCAATTAGAAGTATATCAATACCCTTATATCAATTCCACCAACAAAGACTGTGTTCGGCATGATTTTTCCTTCCGGTAAAGCATATCCTTGACTGGTTGTTGACAAACGGGTATTATCCTCCGAGACACCTGCAGACTGGGCTTCCACATTCACAGACTGAAAAAAAATTAAAAAGAATACATATTTCCATCGAGTTACTATAGTACACTTTCAGATACTAGAATGCCTGCATCTTCCTATAGGTACAGCATGGGATAATGAACTTCAATAGCACCTTTCCCACTCCTTAAAGGGAGCACTTGCTGCAACTAGACTATTCACTGGGAAAAAGTTGAAATAATTATTCTGAGAAGCTTTAAAATCTAATTCTAGATGCAACCCAGGCTACTTTAGCCCTGTCTGACTAGATGAAGCATCATGACCAGTGTTGCTGTTACCAGGCACAACGAAAACACCAAAATAATCCATTTCAGAACGTTAACAACTCTAAAGAATTTAATTTCTTGCTTACATCTGAAAGATACAATTTACTGTAAACTTACTATCCAACAGAACAAATTCCACCACGAAAAGCTTTCAATACTTGAGATGCGAGTAAGCAGGCAAGAGGGTTAAACTACAAGTTAGCCGTAAGGAAGCAGAATTAAACCTCAATGAAATATTCACACTACTCATCTGATCAGAAACAAAGGGTTTGCACCTGCAATTCCATTGCTTGTTACTGGTGCTAACAAAGACATGTTCCATACACTTGAGAAGACCAGAGTGTGTTTCACAGAGGTATTTACAAGAACTAAAATACAACGTAAGCACCGTGGGCACCACAAACTTCAGCCTCTCTCAGCTTCTACTCTCTAGAATCAATGGTTCCAGCTCCATGCCATACTTTGCCTGGCTGCCAGGAACATTAACTACTCTGACCAGTTCTGTGTTAGTGAGCCCT
Source organism: Coracias cyanogaster (assembly GCA_033124195.1). NCBI lineage: Eukaryota > Metazoa > Chordata > Aves > Coraciiformes > Coraciidae > Coracias > Coracias cyanogaster. Next base: position 73,785 of record JAVSBS010013025.1, on the reverse strand, counting down.
CTATACGATCTACTTTGAAATGTTACCAAGTTTTTCCTCACAATTCAATTGGTGTCATTATCCCTACTTCAGATGTCCCAAACTTTAATTTAGACAAAGTTACCTGGTATTTTGAAACCAAATAATTCATAATAGATACCATCCCATTTTCAGTGTAGCAATTTGCATGTTTAATGCACATTTAAACCGCAGTTTTTAGTGACAAGTTACTCATTCAAACTGGACACCCCGCAGGGGGATGAGAATACTATGAGAACCAAACTATACACATGGCACATGCATTGCCCGGCAATTAGACAAAGGGGATCCAGTGCACCCTCAGTGAGCTTGCAGACACCACCAAGTTGATCTGCTTGAGGGAAAGAAGGCTCTACAGAGGGATCTGGACAGGCTGGATCGATGGGCTGAGGCCAACTCTATGAGGCTCAATAAGGCCAAGCTCCAAGTCCTGCACGTGGGTCACAACAACCCCATGCAACACTACAGGCCTGGGGATGAGTGGCTGGAAAGGTGCCTGGCATAAAAAAAGACCTAAGGGCATTGGTAGAGAGCCAGTGGAACATGAGCCAGGTAGATGGCCTTCTTGGCCACCCAGGCACAAGTTCCGAGCTAACAACATCCTGGCTCATATTATAAATAGCATGGACAGCAGAACTACAGAAGTGACTGTCCCCTGTACTCAGCACTGCTGAGGCTGCACCTCAAATAACACGTTCAGTTTTGGTCCTCTCACTACAAGATGGACACTGAGGTGCTGGAGCATGTCCAGACAAGGGCAAGAAAGCCAGTGATGGGTATAGAGCTCAAGTCTTATGAGGAGCGGCTGAAGGCAAGGGAGTTGTTTAGCCTGAGGGAGGCTCAGGAGTGAGACCTTATGACTCTCTGCAACTACCTGAAAGGAGGTTATAGGCAGGTGGAGGTTGGTCTGTTCTCCCAAGTAACAAATGACAGGACAAGAGGAAGTGGCCTCAAATTGCACTGGGGAGGTTTAGTTTGTATATTAGGGAAAATATCTCGCCAGAAAGGGCTTTGAAGCACTGGAACAGGCTGCACAGGGAAGTGGTAGAGTCATGGCAGAGTCACCTGAAGTACCCTGTAGGTACTTCAAAGACATAGATGTGGTGCTGAGAGCCATGGTTTAATGGTGACCTGTCAGTGATAGTCATCACTGTTGGACTAGATGATCTTAAAGTTATCTTCCAACCAACATGATTCTATTAAAGTGAAAACCAGGACTCAGCCCTTTAAATATTATTTCAGTGTGACTTGAGCCAAATGAACAACACACCATTACTAAAAGCCAGAGCCTGCTCCATCTCTTTTCCTTCACCACCTCTGCACAAGTTCCAACACTTGTCCGTTCAAATTAAGCTGGCTCAACAGAAACTGGCAAAAAGATTTAAAAAGTGATTTTTCACACAATTAGTATTCTGCTGTTGTAGAGAATTGAATCAGTGTACTGTGCTATCACACAAGCATCAGATCTACCTCAGGACCAGCAGATGCAGAAGAAATGGACACGGAGGAGTCTTAGCCTCTTCTTGAGAAGCACTAAGCCAAAGCCGTCAGTTCAGTTGAAAACCATTTCACAAAGCTATACCTTAGAGTCTGGTCCCATCACAACAGCCTATGCTCAATTTACTCACTGACTATGTGTGGTGGGTTAACCTTGGCTGAGCACCCACTACACTATGCTTCCTACTGCAAATCACAAGTCAATCCTTTCCCTTTATCCTCAAAGGAACTCCCTCTACACTCCAGTGCAATTGGAGACCCCAACTCCCACTGTTCCATGGCAATAAAGATTGCCTAACAGGACATTTCTGCTGTGAACAGAAAAATAGTAGTTCTCCCCCTTCCCTCCACGACTGCTCTTTACATCACTGTGCAAGGAAATCAATCTTACAACTCACAGCAGAAAAATTTTGTAGTACTTTTCAGATACATTCACTTCTGATCCAAGCTCATTCTGCAGTTATATAAGCACTTGCACCAGCACAAGAACATAACAAGCAGGAAAAAAATTAAAGAGGTGAGGTGTAGACCACTTCTTTGGCTACAACTCCAGCTAAAGGGCATGTGAACTGCAATCTGAGATGGCCACTCCACAGCAACCTTAAGCTCATCAAACTGTTGGGTTCTTTCTGGACCTGTTACAGCAAACCAGGCTAGAAGAGAAGCATTCCCTTTGCTGCGCAAATTCTCTGGCTGCCTAGAGCAGGAAACAGCTCACAGCAGAGGCACCCAACAAGTGCCAGAGTCAGTGCAAGAAGCAGGCACGCATACAGACACTGACGGAAGGCAAGTCCTCAGTGGCTCTGGCTGCCATGGAAGTGCAGCATTAGTTTCTAACACTAATGATGCAGAACAAAAGTTGAAATGAAAATGGACTTATTTATGACTTTTACACATTAAATAGCTAAACGAAAGAGCAAACAGGCTACTTAAGCATTCTGACAAATTGGACAACATCAAAAATAAGCTTTAAGATCTGTTAATACATCTATTTCTTAGAACTTGAAAAGGAACCTTTTCTGAAAGATGCACAGCAGTTAAAGTCTTGCAGTATGAAGACAGGAAACAAAATCTCCTCCATGCAAAGTTATTTTTCAAGTCTTCAGTACCACAATGCAAAACTTCTGTCAATTCAAACAAAGTATTGCCCTATCTAAATCCAAGTTTTACCAGCACAATGTGTAGTTGCTGTTTTACTACCTGATATAACATTACATAAACATACTTCCACATACAGTACAGGTAAAGAAGTCAAACTTATGCTGATTCAGCATCCAAAGCCTAAGCCACCTGAAGTTTTCAAAAACTGGAAAATCCTTAAATTGGTTAATTATCTACCTTGAAATTACAGCATCAGCTGAAGTGACCCAAATCTTCAAGAATAAGCTAAGTGGGGCTGATTGTCTATCCAACTCATGTAGTACCTTTTAGCTTCTGAATGTCAGGGAACTTGGGCTTATTCAAAGTTTTTCAGCTCCCTGTAACGAACAGGTTCATTTCTCTCATCACAATGTAAATTTAATCAGCCTGCTCTTTGCATTATTCCAGCAAGTATCAAGTTTAGGCTGATGCCAGGAAAAAAGATTAACCTCTTGATTATAGCAGTCATGAGGCAGACCTTTGGCAAAAAAAAAAAAAAAAACCAAACAAAAAAAACCACAACAAACCCAAAACCCAAACTCCCGTTATGGCCATGGGGAAACAAAACAGCAGCTGCTCAGGCGGGTTATGAACATCACTCGGTCTTACGGCTATCTAGGAGAAAGCCTTCAGTTCTTTCGGCCACAGGAGTCCCTGCTTTCTTAGGCTTCTCCTCTCTTTTCCTGACCTCACACTCTCTAGGTATTGAACATTTCCTAACTGACACATTTAAAGTACCCGAGGTAAGCGCTGCGCAGCGCGGCTGCCGGCGGGCGGAGCTCGCCGCCAACTCCTGCCGCAGCTCGCCGCCACCGGGCGGGCTTCGCTTCTCTTAACACACCCGCCTCCTTCTATGCCGTTGGTGCTGTTTAAGCGTCAGGGTCACAGCCGCAAATTCCACTTCTCAAATAAATTCCTGAAGAAGAAATGGCGACTTGCACGTTGCAGGCGCAGTGCGTGACTTCAGGCAGAAACTCCCCCCGGCCCCATTTAGCCCACACCGCGCTACGCGAAGCCGCTTTTTTTCTGACAGGTGACAAACACCCAAACGGGGAACCTCAGCGCAGCGCGCTACGCAGCCGCCGGGGCCGCCGCCGCCTCACGCCCGGCCGGCTTCGCACCTCGCTCGCCCAACGGCCCGGTGGCGGGGCGGGGGAGGCGCCTCTCTGAGGGCAATGGAGGCTGTCTGGAAGTCCCGAGGCAAGGGTTCCCGCCTAGCTATCACTGCGGGCGCGGACAGGTACCCAGGCGGCGGCACTAGGCGGCCTCGGCCCGCCCAGGCCCTGCGCTCCGGCGCGGCGCCATGTGGCGGGGCCGCCACAAAATGGCCGCTCATGGTGTGAAGCGACGCGAAGTCCCTCAACCAGACCATGGCGCCGAGGGCTGCAACGCACTTTCCCCCACACAAACCCCGGGCTTTCTATTTGCAGTATTCCCTTCCTGACCTTAATCCCTCACCTCCTCTGAGGACTTTAAAACCTTCAAGGTATTAAAAATGACAGTAACCCCCAGCGGTGCAACCCAGGCAAAAGTTAATGCTCAACTCTTCACTCCGCTGCCCGCGGGAGGCCCCGAGCAAGCCACTACAGGCCCAGCAGAAGCCTGCCCCACGGCTCAGCATCCAAGCGCACCCGCTTCGCCCCCCGCGCCGACCACAGGTCCCTCCTCCTCCACTCACCATCATTCACGGAAGCTGAGGCAGCGCCCACACACTTAAAAATAAATGAGGCCTTTAAAACAAAAACAATGCGAACTTTTCTGAGAAAGCAAACACCCAAGAGTCCTTTTTTTTTTTCTTTTTCTTTTTTTTTTCTTTTAGGGTGAAGGAAGGCAGCTCTTCTTGGCTCCCCGCTCCTCCCTTTAAGTATCCCCAAGTGGGAAGGGGCGGGGAAAGGCCGCCCCCGCCCCCGCCGCCCCCTCCCGGCCGGCACCGGCGCGGCCCGGGGCTCTGGAGCTCGCCCCGTCCGCCCCGCACGGCTCGGCGAGCGTGGTGTCTGTGTTTTAGGAGAGTGGCTGTCGACCAAAGGGTGGTGGATACCGAGCCTTTTCTCTCTGTTCGGAGATTAGGTGAGACTACTGTTTGTGGCCTTGTTCTTGAGCGGGACGTTGCTGTTGAGTGCGTGTGGTTGCAGCAGCTGGTGTCATTTTGACAAGAACTGGCATTTACTTGGTTTGTTGAGGTTTGGGAGTGGTGTGTTGTTGAAGACGCTTTCACTCACTTCGAGACAAAAGCTGGAGATGTTTTAATGAACCCATGTTACACAGCTGTTCCAGAGCAAGCTGTTCCCATCACACCTCTTGCTGCCAGCACTGGAAACCAACCTGCCCTCTGCTCACCAGTCCCCCATGACCTTTCCAGAAGGAAACATCTCCAGAAGCTCTTCTGGCTCTGCAGTAGTAAGATGCTTCTATTTGGAAATTAGTTTTAAATAGTTGTTCACCACTGGTATCAAATGTTTAGAACAGATACTGATCTCAGAAAGTTTCAGGGAGAGGGGAAATCTACAGATGTCTCACCAAACTAAACCCAACCTCTAACTGGGCCAGATTAATATGTTGGTTTTCTTTCACGTGGGTTTTTTAATGGCAAAGGCAAAAGAATACTTGTTCAGGGTGAAAAATTGAAGTACAGCGCTAAACTGATAAACTGAAGTATCCATAACGTGTAAGCTATTTCCTTTAGGGTTTTATTCATTCTAATGCATAGATCTTTGTTAACAATGCACCAAGTGCGTAAAAGTGCTTTCAGATTTTTCAGATGTTGATATAAATAATCAAAAGTAGACTGCTGCACTAGGTACACTTGGACACAGAGTTGGTTTAGTTAATAGCAGTAACAAAGGCCTGATCACAAAAGATGTATTTATGCTAACTATAAGAGGAATTTAAAAGCTAGTGGGATTGATGTTTTCTAAATGTAATCATATGTGTGGGCTTTCATGCAGCTAGCGCCCGTTCACTTAAATATAAGAGATGCTCTACAATACCGTATCATATCTTTTCAATTTGTATTTGAAATGGCTGTGACCTTGAAAATGTGGTCCAGCAATGAATGGAAAATATTACATAATATTTACTTCAATAAAATTGATTCATATTTGGCCTTAAGAGTGCCAACAGGTTACCACCAGTATTTCTTAACTGCAAAAGAATAATTCTCCTTTCCATAACTGTTGGAACTAACACTAGTCTTAATAGTCCAAAGTAGAGCAGAAACCAGATTGGGGGTGGATTCGGTGGGTTTTTACCTTCTTTACTCCTCTTTTATGGCCCTAACTAGAAGTATTCTGAAGGATCTCCTGTGGATTAAGTGGAAGATAACTATCCTGGAAGTGATAACACAAATGCTGTTCAAAGAAAAAGAATTCTTTACCTTTTATCATGGAAATGGTGAGCATTGTCCTCTTCCAGCAAACCTGGTATGATTCCAATGCAAAAGCAGAGTGGTGTCGTTGGGATAAAAAAGCAACTTTTACCAAGGGATTATAAATTCTAGTTTTGTGAGTCTATCCTTCTGAGCTTCTGTGGACTAGGTTTGGGTCAGGATTTTGTCCTGGTTTTCCTTAACTCAGTATTAGCTTCTAAAATGGGAGAACTTCTGTTTTTTAAAGGAGAGAGTAATTTATTTTCTTCTTCCCATACACAAATCTCAAACGAGGTGGAGGGAGTGGAGTTGGAAATTATTGTCTAAATTTGTACTATTAATACTTCTACAGGAAGGATTATTGCTCAAGAACTTTGTTACAAATTTGTTAAACGTACTAAGTAGCAGAAGAATAAATGAATTTTATATTCTGCTATACCATACAGTACTTTTCACTTTAATAAGTGAAACTTTAAAATAAAAAACTGAGTGTCATAGCCAAATTTTGTTCTCCTGGAATCTTATAAGTAATCTAGGAGCTACAATCAGTTCCTGTGATTGTCTCAATGTTACCATAAAGATGAATCAGGGCTTGGCTTTCTGTCTTTAGGTGGTTCAAGGCACTTTTTTGGTGTTTTTTGGTTTGTTTGTTTAATTACAGTTATGAGTAAATCAGAGTAATTCAGGGAGAGCCTCTCTTTGGGATCTGGTCTTACAAAAAAATCTGATGAAAAATTATTAATCTCATTACAAGTAGTAGTGGTTACATCTTACAGTTTTATAGTCAGAAGTACATACTTTAAATATCAGGTGAGATTTAGTCTTCCTAGCTGTAGAACTAAAACTGGATAGTAAAAGTACAATACAGCATTTGAAATTTAATAGTATTTTTCAGAACTCTTGCAATTTTGGGACCTTTTCTTAAGAATCATGTTGAGTCTTTCTGGTCAGCTAAAGCAGTGAACTGCACTTAGGAAATAATGTGAACATGAAAAGAAGGACATAAAAGAGATAGTCTAGCTATTAGGTTAAGAAAAATAGAAGACGGTTCCAATTTTTAGATAGCTAGGCAAGCTTGCTTAAGAAGAAGATGCTGAGTTACCAAATAGGATTGAATGTCAGTACTCTTGAGTTTTCAGTTTCATCCTGAAGAGAGTATGCCAGTATGCAGTCAGCTTTAAAGGACCATGCTCTATCTAGTTAAATTTTGGATAGCATTTCCTTTACTGCTGTTTGAATCAGGGTATCTGTTTAAGGGAATATACCATAAAGTTGTGATGAACATCTGTATTAAAAAAAATAAATAAATTACATGCTGTTATAATTCACATTGAAATCGCTCATGGAGTTTCCATTAGCTTCAGTAAGCAAAACAGAATCTATGTTCTTACCGGTGTGGTAAAATCCTTTGAAATGTAGTAGATCATTTGCTGACTGATTTTATTTTTTTTCCCTCCTTAACTCTGTAAGAAGTAATGGAACACAACTTGTTTTAAAAAGACACAGTGAATTTCTGCATGTATAAAATTCCAGTGAAATACCTTCTTTTCCCTTGATTTAGATGAAAAACAGAATATTGTTTTGCCTTAATTTTCAGTAGTGGAATTCCTTTTGAAGCTTATTTTTCTAGGAACTGTATTATTTTAGAACACTTTAATTAGCTGCTAATTAATTTAACTTAATACAAGATAGAGGCAATAATTCAGTGAAAACACCTGAAGTGTACATAGTTGAGTTCTTGATAATCTAAGCCGGGACAATGCTGAAGTCATGGTATGAGATTGTTCTGTGGTTGGGGTTATATTTAAAAATTAATTGTGATTGGCCTTTAGGCATTTAAATTCTAACTAGTTCATTAAGTTTTATTAATTTTACGACTGTAGGAAAGCTGATACATGCTTTAGTTTGTACTATGGCATGTGGCACGACTGCAAAAATACTAACATATTCTACAGTTATGTAATATTCTTCATCCAAACATTTAACAGGAATGTCTTATACAAGTACACGGGAACATATAAAATTACTATACATGGTTCAGATCAGAAGTCCCTCCGGTGCAGTGTCTTTGTTCATGATAGCCAGCAGGAGTGCTTAGGGAAAGGATGTGAAGACAGGACAAGCGTAGTGCTTTTCTCCTTGGCAATCTCAAAAGCATTTTGTGAGGCCCCTTCATTGCTGTATTTGCTAATACTTGATGATTTTTCCTGTAAATTTCTCTGGTCACTTTTTGAAATGAACTTAGACTTAGGCCTGCCCAGCAGCGTTTGCTCTGCCTCTCGCAGGGCAGCAGCTCCTACATGTGATTGAACTGACTTGCCTGCCTGTGTGGCTGAGCTGTGCTACAGCAAGGCCTCAGCCACCGCAGGCCACGCTCACGCAGAGCTTCCCAGCCACAGCAGGCCCAAGGCGTCGTGCTGCACTCCGAACAGAAATCCAGAGTGCTGTTGCCAAAGTGTGAGTCAGCTGGAGCTTGGAAGCGGGTATCTCGAGGTCTTTTCCTTAAAATAACTTCCCCAAAGGTGAAAAAGGCTTTAACACCAAAAGACTGACTTTATTTGAGCTGATAATTGAACAGGGCAAGATTTTATTTCTTTTTTTCCTGAAAGAAAAAAAACACTAAATAAGACAGAATATAAATAAAAGTGTTTATAAACAATTTGTTCTTGCCAGCCTGTGCTTCCATAAACCAGCATTGTTAAAAGGCGAGAAGCCGCTGAGCTGACCAAAACTGAGCAGATAGACCGGGGCTGCTCTGAAACAGCGTTGTAACAAACTACGCATCTCTAGTTTCTAGGAAAAGTTGCAGGGGGAGTTTGAGTATGTCTGCTTTTCCCACGAGTTTCTTGGATGTGTTGCAGGTTCTTCTACTTTTTCTCTAACCCTGCAAAGTGAAACCTTTTCGTACCTCAGCATGGTAAGGTGTGTGAGTTGCTTGCAGTGACAGGAGCTCTTCCCTTCCTTCAGGGATTTTCACCTTAGTGCTTCTTGTGTTAAAAGAGCAGAATACAGAAGCTAGAACAGACAGAACAAATACTGTCTGTCACACAGGTTTCACTGTATGATGGCATTACTGATGTCATCGCTTCCTTGGAGAGCACCACCCTTCCATCTGCTGTAGAAGAAAGAGGAGGAGGAGCAGCACCTTGGATGCTTTTCTATATGCTTGAGAGTGGGATGCCAGCCTTTATGTAAACATATACCCATGGCGCAGAGAACCTTCCCAACTCTGCCTTGGCCCTCATCTAACACACCATTTGCCCAGCTGTTGGCTTCTGAAAGATTTCTGTATGCTTCTGAACCCAATGGCTGCTCACATGGTACACTTCATTCTGTGTGTAGTTCTTTCTTGAGAAACACTGAAAATTCCCCTGCAGTTTGGTAACGTTGAGGACTAAAATGTTTATCCTCTTACACCTATGAGTCCAAAGATAACTTTTTGCATATACTACTCTTTATTGCCTAAATTTTAACCAAGACTTCAGCAAAGCATTAACTTCCACAGAGTTTGCATTTTATATCTGATAAAACAAACTCAGCAATTTGTTTTTTTATAATTTTTAATTTTTACAGACATTATCTACTGAAAAGGATAGAATTGAGATGGGGTAATGGGACTTTTAAACCTTTTCTTATATGAAATGCTAATTCAAAATGCTATTTGCAGTATATGTTATAAATGCTTCTTAAGATTACTTCTAAGCACATTAAAAATCACATAGGCATTTGACACGATTAAAGTCGTGGGCCTGTTCTGTATCTTGTGATCTCTTAGATCTGTTTTGACCTCCCGTTGCAAGAAAACTTTATTTTCTTAAATTCAGGCAAACTGCATTCCTCCTCCTTGAAAGTTTCTATCCTATGAGCTGATACTGTGAAGAAGATGGAAGAACAGCAGTGGATGTTTACCAGTTTTGCTCATGTAAGGAAAACTCCTTCTTGGTACAAATACCTAGCGCAGAGGTCCTCACATCAAGGCGAACTGCTGCATTTGCAGACAGCAGGCGAGAACCCACGCTGCTTTGGGAAGCAAAGTAGCTGATTCATACTTAGGGCAAAAAGCCTTCTAAAACTAGTTTGAACTTTCTCAGTTTACTACGGGACGCTCCCGCTCTGCTGGAACAGGGATTAAAGCCTCTCTCTTGCTTAGGAAGATGTCCCACCTGACATGTAAGGAGTCACCAAAGAGCAGCATTTGGTTTGGTATAACTCTGCTTGAGTTTATTTATGATTGCCATTAGGCTGACATCTTCCTGACTGAAGTGCAAAGGCAGAGGGCAATGCATGATATTTATCACCTGCTGAGCTCAGTATGAGAATGAAATATTTACAGTAAACACTACACTTCTGGCTTGTGCCCTCCCTTCTTACACAAGCGTGGAAACAGTCAGCAGGAGGATATTTGAGTTGTCTTTCGTTGAGAGTTAATAGCAGACTGAGTGAGCTCTTTAACAGCTATTAGAGCAGGAACTACAGAGCTTTTAGAGATGTAGAGCTGACTAGTTGAGGATTATTTGCATATGACTGTCCACAATTGACAGGTTTGCTGGTAAAGCTACCCTTCTACTGGTCATATCAACGAGGTCTAATGATGTAAACACACTTCATGTCTACATGACAAATGGGTAGACAGGCCCATTTGCTGAAATAGGCTGAGTGTTCCACTAGAGGAGAAGTAAGGTTTATTATTCAAGTTGCATCTTTAATATAACTGCATTTGCAGCAGAATTTGTAGCTGAGGTAGAGATATGTATATATATGTATATGTACACTGGTCACCTCCTTCAAGTTGCATTCAGTCTGTATAGCAGCCATAGTATGCCAGAAATTCTTGTTATGTAAGTAAATTCTACAAACTCTTTTGCAAACTTCATACCTAAGCCTTTTTTCTAAAGCAACTAGAATTCTTTAGGAAGGACAATATCTTCCTAAACATGCTTTTGCCAAAGAGAGCCAACAAATGCGTACAGGTAATTTCTGGTATTACACCACTTTTTGCCTGTTGCAGTGTTAGTACTCACTAAGCCAGAAGTCATTAGCTCCTGCTGACTGTGCTGGACTTGAGAGAGATGCAGTTTTCCAAATCCTTCACAGTCTTCTGTCTTCTGGGTGAAAATCAACTATTCAAATAATGAATAAATATATAGGATATTGACTACATAAGTGTTAACCATTGTGGTGTATATTTCACAAAGCTGATGTGTGCAGGGTTATACAAAGCAAAGTGCACTTTATATTCCTATTTTTTTTTCTCCACAGGCTCACAATATCATGTGTGGTAACTAGTGATTGGTCATCTGAACAGGCAGATGTTAGTTTTCAAAAATTCAAAAAAGTTTGAATCAAAGGGAAAAAAGAAAGAGGAATGGCAAGTACTGAGAATGGGCTATGTGCAAGTCTTACAAATGTATTGTCAGTCTAGACATATGTTATGCCAAAAAAAATATTAGGTGCTGGTACTGTTGTGTTATCCACAATAATATTCTTGTGACCTGAGCTCTCGGAAGCCCTTCCTGGGTAACTTCTGTGTGAGCATTTTCATCTCCTGCTCTCCCATTTCTACACCAATGTGCTGAGGCACTTTATTCCATCCTTTGTGTGAGGACAAAGCCAAGGTGATAATGCATCTACCACAGACATTTGGATGGGGCTGTTGCTCTGGCATACAAGTCCCTTTACTGTACAAGACAGAGGAAAAGGAAGAGGTTCCAGTCCTCTCTGCCATCTTGTGATGTAATCTTGGTCATGCAGTTGTTGTGGATTATGAAAGAGTCTTGACCCTCGAGTAAGATCAGGTTGTTTATGAAGTGAGAGGAGAGTGACAACTACAAGGTCTGAAACCTAAAAGCCCTTTTTCAGAAACTTAAGGCTTGTGTGTCTTTTCACTACGGTGTATTTCCTTTTATTTTTTTTTATTTTACCTATTGAAAAAGGTTAAAATATGACTCAGTACTAATTAATATTTTTTTATCAGATATTTGATTTAAGATGCTCTTACAAGGAGATCCCCACAGATAGACCTCAAGGCCAGCACAAAACTTCTTGTGAAATAAAGCCTACTGATTATTTTTTTTTTAATTCTACTTGGTCACAAGTAATTAAAATACTCTACAAATGATTCTGATTAATCCATGTACAGGCAGCTCTCATTCCTGAACAAGCCAGTTTGTTTTAACTAAAATGGAATGAGGCACTTCTGTAATAAGAATGGCCCCATATGGAATTAATCAGGAACAGTTCCATGTGTAGAAAAGCCTTAATTAACTTTTGAATGAGTTTCATTTGCAGTGCCCTTGCAGGAATGTATATTTGGATCTATCTATATATATAGGATACTAAACTACTTGCAAATCGGGCACTAAATCTTTGGTTTAGAGTTTTTGCCAGAAGTCTTAATGATGGATTTTTAAATTTTTTTTTTAAATCATATTATATATTGGTGGGAAAACAAAATTAAAAACAAGAATCTTTTTACATTTTTAGTCAGTATGTTACACTTTCTGATTTTATGTTACATGAGCAGCATTTTCCTTTTTTTAAATATAGTTTTTTTACTTTACTCAAAAAAATAAATAGTGTAAACCTTTTACATGTTATAATTACCAAAATTACCTTAAGTAATATTAAATGTTCTGGAGTAAACTTTCACACTGACAACTTTCATTGCCAGAGTGATTGGAAATTTCTTTCTTGAGGTAAGTTTCTAGGTTAGTATGTTAATAGATTTTATGTTTATAGATATGTTTGGTATCCTTCCTGAGCTGTTTGATTTTAGGACATCAAAAAAGATAACATTATAGTGTAATGCTTTAGTTTATATTAGTAATTAAAGTCTCTTCAGTTCAAAATGCAGTACAGTCCATACATTTTGATATAATAGTATAGTAATTCTCACTGCTCTATCTGTGAACATTACTTCTACCAGTGAAATAGTATCAATTACAGATTAAAGAAGGATGTCTATGACTAAAAATTACATTTGTGTCTTTTACTTGTTTCTTTTGAGTATTCACTAGCAGTAATTTAGCTAGATCTTGTTAGTTTTAAGGATTTTAGTCTTACTCTTGTGTATTCAGTGTAGTCTTTGTATTCAGTGGAAATCATCATTTTGTATGTATAAATAATTTTCTAATTATAAACAGTTTTTTTAATGGTGTCTAGAAACCCACTAGTCAGCTCTGATTTATCACGATGGCTTGTATATAATGAGAGAGGATGGAGTGTTGGAGAACAAAGCAGATTCCCAATAGTTCTGAGTGCCTTTGTATATTAAATGTGTCCACAATTTTATTAATTATGTTTCTGTAAAGAAAAAAACTCCCCATTTTATTCTCTGCTTTTAATATTTTCTTTCCTACCTGAATAGAACTGATGTCAAGGCTGTTTGTATGAAGCCACGTGACTGGTGGTCCCCTGTTGGTGTGGCACTGAACTGAAGAAAAGTTAGTAAATTCTTTTTGTCAAGGAATAAAAGAAGCAAAGCCCTCAGAAGTCTTGTTTCCAGGATGAGCCGTTTATTTCCTTATTTGGTGGAAGCATCAGTTACCTGCTTAGAAAACCCTTCCTTAATGGAATTATCTGGATTAAAGTTTATGCTGTTTCTTTTGTGTCCTCCATTGCAACAGGCATTCCTTGGCTTATTACTCAGAATTATGTGAGGTATCTGCTTGAAATTAGACACTTTCTCTAAGACTCTAAGTGTTCATAACTTTGTTGTGCTTCGTTTTTAAAAACGTAGATGCCCCCCACAGCTGCCACAACAGACTGGAATAGAACTACACGGAACAAAGTAAGTGGAGGTGGCCATGCCCACAGATGGCAGCGGTGCTCAGAAATAACAAGGAATCGGAGATCGAACTTGCATGCTGGGGTGGTGGTACCAGGCTGCCCTAACTCGCGTTGTTCAGGCCTGATACCAGGCATTCAGTGTGGTTAAACAGGATATATGTGTTTGAGACCTTTTTAAAAATAGTTTCTTGGAGAGTTAGAGCTGCACATAACATGAAGATTGAGCTACAAAAGCATATTCTGGAAACTCTGTCCAGGGCTGTGAGGATCAATCACTTTCCAAAAGGTACTGGAAAGCCACCAAATCCAGGATTTGGCATTACGTCAAGTAAGAATGTTAGAATTTTACTCAGGGCTATCTACAAAAGATCAGGTAGCTCTGAGATGTTCTAAAAAGCTTTTTGAATAATGATTTGTTCAAGAAACTGCTTTATCCTGAACCTTACCATTATTTTTTTTTCAAAGGGAGGATTGGGAGGGGGATTTAAATAAAAGCTCCATGCAGGTGGAATTGTCACCTTATTCCTTCCTTACCTTTGGAAGGAGGAAAACAAAACAATGAAAACCAATGAAATTTGAACTGGCATTTAACTTGGCATTGAATGCAGTAGAGCTGATAGGCAGAAGCATGTGAATCTGGGCAGTGTAATTTCCTCCTCAGCTTTTGGAACACTCATTCCAGCTCTTTACATACCTGAATTGTAGACTTTCAGTATTGACTTATATGGCAGTTGCTGAAACATGTTATTTACAGATCTTAATCTTAGCTTCACGTATTTGCTCCTGTGAATGTAGATTACTCCAGATTCACACTTCAGCAGAGTAATGAGAAAATGATCTGCTCTGAGAGAAAACAAATTGTGTACTGTGTTATTGTTAACATCACTGAATCTTCCCTCAGTTACCCGCACGTGCTGTCATCCATCCTCCCAAACCTTCTGTTTATCTCTTTGAAAACAGATTCTAATGTGCTTCAGCATTCCTATTAATGAGGTGGTTTCTCAGTCCTGGTTAAAGGAAGTTGTAGGTAATGGTTCATTTTGGAAGCAAGGTTTTGAGAGGTTTGCTTTTTATTCACTTAGTCACAGTGGAATCTTTTTCCGTGGCTGTTTTTGTAGAAGCTTGTAATGGTCCTAAAGACAGTATCTGGCCCTTCTATTGAACACCCCATTGAAAGGAATATGGGATCCAGTTCAGTTTCACTCACATGACTGCGTGATAGTGTAGTGTTGTGCTGAGATAGCTGAGTTAGCTCAAATCCTGTCATCTGCAGGAGCAGAAATGGTCTAACCAAGTTGATGCAGAGGTTTGAATAATTACTGCTGTACTTGGAAGACACAAATGGTGAAGTAAGGACTCTGGTTTGCAGTTGAAGGGAGACAATTCAAAGGCGGCCAAACCTTCTATTTACCTCAAGTTCTTTTAGAAAAGAACAAAATTTAGTGATTTGGCAATACTGATAGCCCTCTGGTATTTCCTGCTGCCTTGCAGGGCTCTCCATGAGCCTGTAGAAGGGAGGCCTCTGACGTTCCATGTGTCCTGCATGCAGTAAACATTTCTGCATACATATCATTTCCACATATAGGCATAGCTACTCGTTGCTGAAGCTAAACTGCCACTAGTTCCAAGCCAAGCTACTTACAGTTAGCTTGGTCACTTCTGTCATGCTGTAGGATCTGCAGTAAGAATCCTGATAGATGTCACACGCATTTAGTGCTGGATCCTGACCTCTTGTCATCCAAATAGCTCTGTCGCTCTGATCCTTGCATATGACCGGACCTTGGAAGCAAGTCTTGATATCTTGCTAGTGATCCTGTCTAACATTTCTATAATCTTGACATCTCAAGCGTTCAAAAATCATATTTGAGGTCACAAGTAATCATTAAAAATTAGAAGCTTGAGAAAGACACACATTTCTGGTTCTTTTTGTCTGCTTGCTTGTCTTCCAGGGCTTTGGATTTGCATTTTCAAGCTTTTTTTAGCAACCCCAAATTAGAAAAGTTTCTGCCAAAACCAAGTGTTCAAAATAATATATTAGGCCTCCAAAAATAATTGATTTTAGAAGTATGACATTTTATAAAAATACTTTGGCATAGATTTCTGGGTGGGTGTCAAGCTTTTGCTGTGCATGTACTTTATATTTTGGGAGTCTGAATGGCTAATAATCAGACTGGAAAGTTGTGTGGATTTTTTTTAATTGAGAAATTTAGCATTCCCATGGTTCTGTTAGTTTGAAGAACAATAAGTGTACTACTTGGGATAAAAACTGCATCTGTTACTTACTTTACTGCATTATCTTGATGCATCTACTTAATATCTGGCTTAGCCACTTTGCAGTAGAGGAGGGGGATCTGAAAATGCCCTTATAAAACCCTAGTGAGATGAAACTACTTAGTTTCAGAGAATAAAATAAGGTTTACAAAGTGAACTGTGTCCTTTAGGTATGTTAAAACACTATTTCTGTTGCAGAAATTAAGATCTCTCTACATCTAGCTGTTATTCTTACTATGATGATGAATGTTCTAGAGGTGAGTAAAATAAAGGTATAAAGAGTTAGACTTGAGTTTAATGATCATTTCCAGAAAGCAAAGGAATAGCTGGCAGATGCTCAGTCCTAAATATTGTTGACCCACGTGGCATTTTACTTTGACCTTGTGTAGCGTGCACTAAAGCACTGGAAAGGCAGCACTCTCATTTTAACAGCTAATTATGT
The DNA here is from genome assembly GCA_033124195.1 of Coracias cyanogaster. Lineage (NCBI taxonomy): Eukaryota > Metazoa > Chordata > Aves > Coraciiformes > Coraciidae > Coracias > Coracias cyanogaster. Next base: position 57,265 of record JAVSBS010013025.1, on the reverse strand, counting down.
AAGTCAGAGACAGAACAGGCTTAGTAGGTCAGGATGCTCCTAGGTAGGAAAACGAAATAGAAAAGCATAAAACTTAGAAAGAATTGTATAATAAAAGTCTTGGAATATGAATTTAAAACCCGTAGCTCCCGAGTGTTTTCATCCCTAGGTCTGTATGAGCTATATCCCTGAGAGAGCTACTGTTTCTGTGACCATTTCACCAGGCACTGACCTTGGCACTTGCCGCGCAGCATTGAAATGAGCTGAGCTCCTTGACTGTAACGTTGAAATAACACAGGTGGAAGTGATGCTGCTCAGGCAATTCCTGACGGACTTTTGCCTCAAAAAAAACAACCCCCAAACTACTTTAGTGATTCAGTTAACACGACTATTGTTCTGCATTTCCCATTCAGTATAAACCTGTCTTTTCTTAATTATAAAAATTTCCTTATTTGTATGGGAGTACTTGGATCGCAGCAGGCCTTTGCTCCACGTGCCAAGCCTTGACACAGTTCTATTTATATAGACTATACCTAGTAAACATGGCACAAAGGAGGCCACGGACCCTACTGCAGATACCAACAAGCATCTCTTCCCCATAAACTGTGGGTCTGTTTTCAATTGAAGAAGACAAAAAGTATCATCTTGATTTTGAACTCTGTAATGCTAGCAGGTGGATAATTGAAAAAAACATTGGTTCTTGTCTAAAGACTGGACATTTTATGTGAAAAGCCAGTCTTAACCACATGCCTAATTGATGGTTGAGCTTTAATGAATATCTAATTCAAAATGTTGCTGCTGATAACTTGGGCCACTTCACCAAGCATATCCTGTCGCCCATGATACTAGACACTGCTAGTTGAGTTCTTAGGAAAAAACAAATAAGCAAGTTATTTGAAGGCATGAAGAAAGCATTAAAATGCATGTACATAATCTCTACAGCTGTCATCAAAAAGTAGCTATAAGGCACCCAGTGTTTGGAGAGGGCACGGGGAGTGTTGGTTTGTCCCCCTCAAAATAGTAACTTTGAGTGGCAAAGATACAGGTTTAAGTTCAAAACTGGATTTTGAATTGAGTGACATTGTACACTCTTGTATTGAACAATAATATGAAAATAATCATATAATCATAGACAACTAGGTTGGAAGGGACCTCAAGGATCATCTGGTCCAACCTTTCATGGGAAAAGCACTATGTGGACAAGATGACCCAGCACCCCGTGCAGCTGAATTTTAAAAGTGTCCAATGTTGGGGACCCCACCACTTCCCTGGGGAGATTATTCCAGTGGCTGATGCTGCTAATTACAAAATTTTATGTCAACTTTAACCAGCATTTGTGGTTTTTACTTTAAATTGAGGCTTATTAAAATGCATGTGATACTAATAGTTCTGATGCCAATATTATGGTTACGGAATAATCACAGCCTTATTCAAGTAAGAGGAACTGGATTTTTGTCTCAATTGTATATTGAGCTTTGCTGAGTGTTTCCCTGGTGGGTTCTGTGAGACAGGAACGTTATGTATCAAAGCTGGGTTGTACTGCAGCAATCCTGTATTGTGTAGATGCCATGACTGCTTTTTATTATCCACAGTTAAGGATGAAGAAAGAAAAAAGTGACCATGGCTTCATCTTAGTGTTTTCAGACATGGTTTATTTGTTTAATTGTAATTTTTGTTAGCGTTTCCAAAAGTATTGGAGCTGTCTTTCCACACATTTCCAGCTGACTTAAATCCACCCACTGCTGTATACAAGCTACTTTCCTAACTATGTGAAGTAAACTCTTCTGTAAATCAAATCAGTGCTACTCAGAAACAGAAGAATCCTATTTTGTGAAACCATTCAAGAAGGAGGAGATTGATGGTCAAGGCGTAATTTTAAGGTAGCTCCATTTTGCATGGGGAAGACAAGCTCAGGGCTTGTTTCTTAGGATGTGTAGTGTCTGCTAAGAACACAGGAAAGAGAATGTGTGGTTGCAAGTGTGAACAACTCTATCTACAGCTAAATTAACTTGCAGAGTAGACTGCTCAAAAAACTGTGTACAGAAAAAGTACACAAGCACTCTGTTTTATAGTCTTCCAGCCAAGGTTTTTTCTGTTCTATTTCTGTGCTAGAGCAGAAGTCAGGAAGGAGAACAAAAGCAGCCTTGGTGCCCATTCTTTGCTGTGGCAAGGAATGGACAAACTAGTGTAGTCTCATCTTGCCCTTTATTTAGCATCCGTAGAGAGGGGAAAATGGCTTTTTTGTGGCGGCAGCCACACAAGAGCCCTGTGCTGCCCACAGACATCGCTGATGAAGGCATTAAAGCCTTTATCCTTCATGTAAGATTATGGGATAGCACAAAATCCAAACTTTCACTTTTTCTCTGCTGTCATGGTTGTGGGCCTGGTTCTCTACGCTTTAGCCAGGTTGTTTTTTCACTGAATTTAAGGGGAGACATGAAGACTTCTAACCTGTTGTACCGCTTATGCAATTTTCATGTCCTTTCAACTTTTACAATGTTAAGTTGTATTTTCATTTGGAATCAAAGTGTGCTTTACCTCATTCGTCTTCCTTGTTCTGTCTCATAAAATTCAAATGACTAGAAGTCACTGGATAGTTTTATGTGGGACTTTGCCTACACAGGACATTTTGTTCATTTGATGTCTTTACATTACAAAGACCTTACCCACTCAGGAATATTTAAAAGATTCAAAAAGTTCTAGTGATGAAATATTTCAGTAATAGTATTTTTCAGGCTTTTGCTTGAGATCATCAAGGGAGTTCTGAACAGAGATGTTATGCTGTGTTCTCAGACAGGGCCTCATGACAGGTCAATAGTAAGAGTCCGAAACCATTTAAAAGAAAAAGAACCATCTAATTGTGATTCCTTGCTTATTGAGGAGCTGCCCACATCTTTGTCATAAGCCATCACTTTGCTGGCCGATGACTTGGAGATCAGTAAGGCTTCTGATAGGAGAACTTGTTAAAAGCCAAGAGCTTTTCTCTGGAAAAAAAAAAAAAAGGCTCTCTGAATCCCAAGGTATTAATAAATCATGGATTTGCAATAAGCACTCAGCCTTACAATCTTGTCTTCGGATGACTTCCTAGTACTGAGAATGCTCAACCTGTTAGCTTTGTAGGACACACCACAATTGGTAAATATTTATTTTTTAATTACATTTGCCGTAGTTGCAAATAATCGCTTTGCATGATTACACCTACAGTGGTGTTGCTTTTGTCAGGTGCAACTTGACACAATTATATTAAGTGGCTGTGAGTCAATAATCTTTGTGACTATGATTCCTGCATAGTAAAAACAGGTTAGGAACTTACCACAGTAGCAAGAATTTAATAGTTCACATCACTAACCCCGGTCCTTGCAGCCATCAGTCTGGTTTCTTTTCCTGCTGCCTCACTGTAACAGTTGGCATACGTGATTTTTAAAAGTCACCATAGAAAAATATTTACAAAGTGCCTTGCAAATGAAGAGCTAACCAGTACTTCAGGTAAATGTCAAAGTGTTGTTATAGGAAATATTAAAACATTAATCAAACACGGAAGTTCAGACATTTTCTGACTATGAAGTAACGTATTTTCAATGCTACAATATTTGAGGTGGTATCTTGCAAACCTGAGGCCTGTGAAAATGTATAGAGCAGACACAAATTTATAATCCCGAACATACCGACAAATCATTGCAAGATTTCATTTTATTGTACGACATATATTTCACTTTCCCTCAGCTTCTCGGGAGATTAAAATGTAGTGTTATGTGCACACATTCTTTAAAGCCTCTCTCAGACTGTTCTAATAGTCCAAGTCAGAAATGCCTTGTCCTTTGTTTTCAGAAGAAGTAGCTGTGACATTTCAGTCATTCAGAGTGTCAGGTGGCAACATCAAAGCATCTTTCCTGGATGTGTCTTAGCCTTCTTAAGAACCTTCCCAACACTCATTCACAGAGATCACCACAGTTGCCAGTGTAAAAGAATATGTATATTTGCAAATGCTACTACTAACTGCAAAATTAATGACTTCAGGGCTTAATGACTTCATGATTTATAAGCTCCGTAAATGTCCTGTTGCAAGACTGCTTGCCAAAACTGCAGTTGCAGTTGTCCCCTCTATCTCAGAAAGCTCTGACAATTTACTACCATGATGCACAATGGTTGACAAATCATGGTGGCTGAACTATTTGTGGGCTTCCAGATTTAGACAAGTATCTAAGAAATGGAGCAAGCAGTAGGTGTAGAACTGAATGTAATAAACCATCTATCTGTTTTGATTGTTGAAAGATCTTGCAGAAACTGAAGAATGAATTTCTTATTTCTGTGACTGTGCTATTGATGTCATGGCTGTTAATGCCAAAATTTAGTGGTGTTTGCCCATAACAGAGTGCTAGAAGGCTGTTCACCCACTCAAACTCCACTGATACAGAGTGTTTCTGAGCAGCCCTGTGGTTTAAGTGCTGTCAGGAAAAGCTCTAAAAACCACAATCTTTAGCAAATCTGGAGTCACATGAATGAAAGCTGGCAGTCTGTGTGGATCATTATGCCTAATTTGCATCTTTGCTTATGACGAGGGATGAAAAAAATTAAAGCAGTTCTTCCAGTGTCTACTCTGTGATTCAGTTTTGTCCCAAGGCGGGAAGGTTGTCACTGAGGTAGAGAGTGCAACTGTATGGCTGTCAAGAATACAAAGGAAGTATCAAAAATAGTAATGAAAATGTAAACGGTGCTTTGTGCTTTCATAAGTATCATAAACTGTAACCATTCTTGAAAATTTCAAGTTGCCTTAAGGTCTAGGTACATGCAATCTTAGACAGATGACACAGTGAAAGAAGTATTTAGAGAAAGAGTGCTGAAGAGTAAACGTGACATTTACCATGCCAGCGAGATGCTGTATTTGTTAATTTTATTTCTTGTTTTTTTGCTTATTATAGTAGACATGTGAATACATCCGTTTTAAAGAAAAGCCCTAGCCTGGAAATAACCATTTCTGAAAAGTTATTATTGTTCTATACAGCATTTCTTGTAAGTGACTACATATCTCAGTTCCTAGGTGTTAAGAGCAAGCCGAGTTCATGAATGTTAAATCTACACATATATCCTATATTGATGCTGCTGGGAGAGGGAGAGGGATCAATGCATTAGTGAAGGCAATGAATAAAAAAGAGCATGTTATGAAAACTAACAGGATGCCTGCCGAGGCGCTGCAAACCAAGAGATTGTGCTCAGCTGGTGAACACCAGCCACATTTGGAATGACTTCTTTCAGATGAGAGAATCTGAATGGAGTAACAATGGTTAATGTGCGTCCAAGTATCTTCAACAGGAAAGGTCACAGAAACAGGGACATGTTACCAAAGAGCAAAAAAGTAATGTAGAGCAGTGGAGCCAACAGGAGAGAGATCTTCTCCTTGTCCCTATTAAGAGTTGATAGAATATCTGTGTTTTGAGAGAATAAACAGTTTCATTTTCTGAAAAGTGTCATAAAATCAGTTATTTTCAAAAGCAATGTGTATTTGGCATCATCCTGGATCCTGTCCTCTGTTGCTAAAATTTGTGCCGGAATTTATCCTCAGCAGAGATTATTCTCCCTCTGTAGCATCTGCTACAGCAATTGTCAGAGACAGAGTTTGGGGATAACATGAACCATTGGCTGGACCCCGAAGAGCATTTCTAATGCTCCTACTAAATCCAACAGAGTGGTGGGAGATCCTTCCCTGAGGCCAAGAGCCTCAGGTAGGGGTAAGAGAACAGTAACACAAGATGGGACAGATTCTGTCATAGAAACCTACATTTACCTCATGTTAAATATAAGGGGAGATCAAACCTTCATTGCTACTATAGCACTGTTTGATTTTGAAATTAAAGCAATCTGATGGCTGCCAAAAAGAGAGAGAAAATATTATGACCATATATTGGAACAACTGCCATGTTTTTACCCAGCACTATAAAGGCAAACAAAGTGAACATCTGTTATATTTAAATGTTTGCTTTAAAAAAAAAAGTCAGACGAGCTCATATCCATGCATATATGTAAATGTAAACTTCAGTTTATGTGACGGAAGTGAATTCAGGAGGGATTTTAACCCGTGTGACATGCTCAGGCCAACACATAGAACAGCATCAGTGGACTTCAGGGTTTTGAATACTTGGATATTTCCTTGTGTACACTAGAAGGAAAATATGGGTGAGACGCATGTTCTGTATCTTGTATCTCTGAGAAATCCTTTGGTGCGTAGGAATTACACAAAATACTGTCTTCATAGGAGGTAGGAATACGCAGAACGCTTCTCACCTGGCCATGAGTAAAAGAATGTCTTAAGTATTCCTGAAGGAAAAGATTATAGACTTCTTTCTGTTCTTCTTTAATATTTTTAGAGGGTAAGGGAGATTTTAAAAGTAGACATTCCATTCAGCTAGAAAATGTATTTTGTAGTTGTGTAGTGTGTGGCTTTGGGTTTTTTAGGAAATTCTACTGTAGTGTTGTTTATACGTCACCTTCAATGCAGTGATTCAGAGATGAAAACCTCTGTTTGGAAAGTATTGTTCACATCAATGGGCCCAAATTATTTTTACCACTCATAGCTCTGAGAGCACTAGCCGATCTCAGCAGCGATATAAGCAGTTATTATGCAGATCTCTCCCTTTTAGCTCTGCCACTTTATCGTACCTCACAGCTTCGTACCTGCTCCAGTCTGGAAAATGAAACTTTGTTTTTTCTGGAATGCCTTTAAATAGCAAACTTTTGTATATGCTCAAAATCAACCATATTATTTAGCAGCAAGGAAGAGAAGGAGAGTTAAGGCTTTTAGTATCTTGGAAAACAAGCAACTGTTCAAATCGTGATGCTGTAGATTATTGTTTTTCCTCTTCTCTGCTACTTGTTCCTTGCTTTGTGTTCATCTGAAAGGGAGAAAAATAGGTATCGCTGACTCATTTGATTTCTCTTGCTATTGAGATGAACACAAAACTATTAACAGAGAATCATAGAATTGTCAGGGTTGGAAGGGACCTGAAAGATCATCTAGTTCCAACCCCTCTGCCACGGGCAGGGACACCTCCTACTAGACTAGGTTGCTCAGAACCCCATCCAGCCTGGCCTTAAAAAGTTCCAGGGATGGGGCTTTCACCACCTCTCTGGCAACCTGTTCCAGTGTCTCACC
>JAVSBS010013025.1:6204-41208 GCA_033124195.1 Coracias cyanogaster | reverse complement strand
ACCACTACACCATATCCTCAAGCGCCGCATCTATTTGTTCTTTAAACACCTCCAGGGATGGTGACTCCACCACCTCCTAGGTGTCATTTACCTCTGATTTCTGTGTGGCCATTTTCCCTGCCAACCTTCCTTTTTGCAGCTTACTACACTGCACGCTTTCAGTCGCACGTCAGAGAGGGGCTGTGTGCTCTCCTTGTCATCCGAGTAGCTGTGGTCCAGTGTGAATTCATCTCTCCTGAAGAGTACACCGAGTGTATACAGCATTTGAGAATAAAATTCAGCAATTTAAAACCCAGTAGCATTCAGGTATCCTTGCTGGAAAAACCTCCCTTTTACCTGCTTTGGGCTACTTGCTCTTTCCACAGCTACGCACATTTTGCCTCATAGTTTGAGTGACTGACAGTTTTCTGTGACTGTCTTGTGTGTTTCTGTTCTTCTGGTATTTCCAGCCCCCAGCTCATGGTGTAGATGCTTCTTGTTGCTTCCCAGCAGCCTGACAGAGCATTCACTCTCCCACATCTCATTATTCTGTTCATTAAGGGCATGCAAATTTTCCCAGTCTATAGCCTGGTGTGTCTCTGGGTTGATGACCAACATCTGCCAGAAGATAGAACCAGAACGCTGGACCTTGACCAGAAAAGCACCTTGAATCTCACAGAAAGCATAGAAGCCAAACCTTACTTAAAGGCCTTAAACCGCAAGTGATTTGTTGTTATTGTTAATGCTTCAGGTTTTTTGAACTTTTATTACTGTAACAGGACTTCAGCCAGCACAAGCTCTGCTTTTGTACCATGGTGCTACCCTGTGCTGCTCAACAGGCACCAGCAGGACCTCTCCAGCGTGGTGATGTCCAAGATGAACTGTAATTAAACAGCACCTGGCAAGCGGGGGCTGGACATTGCTCTGAAATTTCTTCTGCCTCTAGTGTCCCTAGTGCTAGCAGCTCTCTGCAGAAGCCTACTTCAAGCCCCATCAGCATGAAGTTCCCCAGCAATCCCACCTGAGTACTCCACTGGATAGCAGTGTGGAGTTTTCTATACCTCTTTGCCTATGTACGCTTGACGTGTGTTCATACGTATGCACCCTATGTAAGCAGGAGCAAATTCACAAAGGAAGGAACATCCATTTCCTCCTCCTCCAGCATCTCGTCATTCATGCATGCAGTTTAGCGCACACTCGCAAATTCATTCTAGCTTCTCAACTGTGCTTACCAGGGTTGTGGAGGGGGTGAGGCTGGTGTGCCTAAGCTCTGACAGCAAGGAGACTTATCTTTGCTACTTCTTTAGCTACAGTACAGTACAGAATCCATTTTTACCAATTTCTGTCTTTAAAAAGAATGTTTCCTTACATTAGAAATTTCCTTTATAAGCGAAAGGGTAGATCTTTTTAGAAGTATTTATTTTTGGTGTCTACTCTGAAACAAATTATGCAAAAGAAAGTAGATTTAATGAAAAATTTTTCATTCCTACAATTCTGGAAAACACAGGGATCTTTTCTTTATCCCCCTGAGATATCTGACTAACTGCATAATTAGGTGGCTGTAATAAAATGGAAAACTTCAGGATCAAAAGAGAGATACCCAGTTTTATCCAAGTAAATATTCTTCTGGTCTAAAATTAGACAGGATGTAGCAATGAAGTATGGTAGAAATTCAATCAGTGCTTGGGTTATGCGTTTGTATGTCAGTGCATCTCTTATTGATACAGACAGTGTATCTCATTACCTACAGATATGTTATGAAAACTTGAATTTATAAAGCCTGTAAAATTCTTCTTGCTATGACCACGTCCACCTTAGTGCATTATATGTGTCATGAAGGTGAAGGTCAGCTCTTGTTTTCCGTGGAAAAAATGGGAACCTGACATGAGCTGATCAGTGAAAAATATTTAACTAATGTTCGCTAGGTTTATTCTGGCCTAAAAGCTGAACAACACTAAAGTTGATAAACCATTGACCAGGTTTTTTTTTTTCCAAGCAGTTTTTTACAGCACTCAGGTAATTAATAAAAACCCTACATTTAAAAGAATCATCTCTTAATTCACTAAACGTTACCAAACATGTCATTTTAGCTTTATTTTCCCCTTTCACAGTGGTGAAGATCTGTATGCCCTGGTAGCTATTGCCATGTTTATTGACAAAAAAATCTCAAATAAACATGATGTAAACAACGCATAGGGGAAGAAATTACAGTAATCATCACAACAGATGGATAGACAGCATTCTGATCTTCTAGTTACCTGCTGCCAAAGTCAATCCAAATTATATGGCTCTAAAACACTATGAGCCACAAGGGAGAGATAAAAAAAGTTATATGTTAGTTGACCTGATGAAATCTCCTTCCCTGGTGATTCATATTGCACATCTGTGTGGTCATCCAGCTTCCTCCTCCTCCGTATCTCCTCTGACCTGCCCTCCGTTCCCTCTCCTCCTCCCTTGCAGCCACCAAGGACACTGGATGGCACATGGCATGGCTGGTTGTGATCTAAACAGACGGGAATCACGCTGAGTGGGGGCACTAATTAAGGTGCCCTTTCTATCAGGTTCTTCTATCCAGCTGCCAATTATCAGGAAATTTGTAGGAACTTACTATGTTTGAGACCTCTGTCCATCTGTCAGGTTTGTCTGAAATGGGCCAGCTGTTTCCATCATGATCAGGGGTCAGTGGAGATACCGGGTAGTTGCAGAAACCTTGTTTCCTTAGGATAGACACTTAAATATCACCTGAAAATGAGGTAGTTTAAATTAAGGGTTTTGTTTATTTGTTTCAGTTAAATAAATAGATACCCGCAGGGATGGGTGTGGACTATGCCACACCAAGCTGAACAGCCTCCTTCTAGAGCAGACGATGGCAGCAATTCCTAGTCCTGGCCTGCTCCAATGAAATCTCAGAGTTTGAGACAATCCACCCAGAATAAATAGTAAACTTCTTGCATTTACTTGGCAAGGACAGTTCTCCAAAGAATTATGCAGTGAATAGCATTCACTGTAGTCCTTCTAACTCAGCTGCCTAAATTTCAAGTGAAAAAACAGTCCTTTCCATCAGTTCTATCCATTGTAAATTGTCCTGCTTCACCACTTAATATTCTGATTTTTCCTTTACACCTGTGGTCTTCATTAACATGTGTAGAACAGTCTTCTGTCCCAGCATGGGTCTCACAGGTATTACTAGATCATGGCGTTACCAGTCTCACAGAGAAACACCAGTACTGCCGTTTCCATTTGCAGAATCAAGAAACATCTGGGGAAATCCATGTGATGGTGCAGTTTGGGTGCTGGACAGAAGAGGGTGCCCCTCAGATAGCCTGAGATAAAACCAGACCTTGGCTGTGGACACTGAAAATAGCCAGAGGTCGGCACACTCCCAGTGCGGAAGGGAAACACTCCCAGTGCGAAAGGGAAACACTCCCAGTGCAAAAGGGAAACACTCCCAGTGCAGCCAGGCTGTACAAGCCCATGTAGCCTGCGCTGGGTGGCCCGGAGAAGGCCCCACTTGCATGCTGCAAGCTGCTTGGACGCTTTATTAAAGACTGCCGTCAAGCTCCATGTGAACAGCAGGAGTATGAAATTACCAGTCTCCAGACTGGTGTTTGGATGTAGGTAGAAATCCCAAGTACAGCGTGCAGGGAGCGAGCTGTGCTGTTAATATTCCTGCTGCGTTCAGCAGGTGGTTGCGAGCTTCTAGATTTAACGTTGGATACGCGCCCCGGAGTCTCCATACTGTTTGAATTAATGCTTTAGAAAGTTGTCGCTTACTCAGCCAAGATTGTAACTCATAAAGCACCTGAGGAAAGCAGTGCTTGGCTGCCTGCACGCAGTTGTGATTTTTGACTCGTACCGCTGGATTCCCTGACGTGTATGCTCCTACGGGGGGTAAGTTTGCATTGGCTGCATTGAATGAGCGAAAATGCTTCCACATTGTAAAACACTCCCATAACATTGATTCAAGTTTAATCAATTACAGGAGGTAGCTCAGAGAACAGTTATAGCTCTGCAAAACATTTTATTCAGAGTTAGAGTTTGACTTCGTGTGATAACCAGGCAATACGCTCTGAGTCAGTTGTCAATTTCTGTTGAAATGAGGCATCGCCAGAGCTTAAAGATCTACTCCAAACATTTCTATCAAATAAATCATATCTCCTAAGTGGATATTTTCACTGTTTTTGACAAGAAAGAAAGAAAATATTGTCTTTGGGTAGATGTAGGGAAGGTAAATAAAGCTGTAATGATTGCAAGCCACTCATGTCTACACAGGGGATTAATGCAAGTGTTCAGAGTGTAAAGATGCTTTTAAATCTTGATTTACTCTCTGTTTTGCAAATTAAAAGAGCCCTCACATGATCCTCATTGGATCATTTTTCTGTTTAAAATATATGCCATATGTTTGAAACTCAATCTAATGCTTTTAAAGGGACTAATGATCAATGTTTTCAATAAGCAGCCTGGAATCCAGTGTTAGATGATGAGTCAGGAAACAAGGAGAAGAACATTCACAGGACGTAGGAATATATATCAGCTTAGCAGAATTGAAGTTTCACTTTTTCAAATGCCACTTTGGAAAGAATTGTCTTTTCAGGGGAACATACTTTCTTCACTGGAACTGAACCAAGTGCGGAAGCTGCTGCTATATTACTTAAGCCCAACCACTAGGACCATTACAAGTATTTTAGTCATCCTTAATTCTTACGTTATGGTATGAAAACTTCATTCCGAACCATGTTTCATCTGTAAAACTCTTTAAAGCCGGAAATCTAAAGTGTGTCCTGAACAAATGTAGCACAGATTCATTTTGAATTGGTGAAGATGATAATTATGAGTAACCAGAGTTTAGAATGTTGTGCTACTTTATCTTTGCTGAATGAGGTATGAATGACTCAGGACAGTGTTTTATGGCCACATTTACCCAAATACATGAGGTCAACCCTGAGAAGATCATTATGGGCTCGTCAAGAGCAGTTACAGAAGCCAAGGGAAAAGTATTACAACCTTGGAGAACAAATGCTGGCTTGCACAGAAGTAAATGGAAAAGGAACACCCTGTCTTCTGGCCATAAATTCAGCTTCGTGTGGATCATGTTCCTTTGCTCGTTATTGTACAGTCAACACTGAAAAGACTCAGAGAAGTGCAAAGTAATATTATTTTCTTTATATATGGCAATAAAAAAAAATCAGAAGATGAAAACGTGATGTTTGCTTGTTTTGCTCATCTTTATCTTCCGTGAATACTCTAAATACTCAGAAGCACTGTCTTCTACTATGGAAGCAGCTGAACAAATCAGATATGTCCTTGCTGCAGTTTTGGAAGAATAATAAGGCTACTTGTTTAGTCTGTCTTGTTGAGCAGAAATAACATGGTGTCCTGACAGCAAAGTAGACTAAAAATCATAGCAAATCTAATTCATCTCTGCTATACTTTGAACTGGCCTGAACTGTCTCTGCAAGACAGGGGAATAACTCATAAATGTATTATTCTGGAGGAATTAGAGACAAAATCAATACACTTTGCTCATGATGCACATCAGTGGGTTGTCATAACAGTGATTATAAGTTCTCCATCAGTAGCCGGGGCTGGATGCTGAAGCTACTCTAAAAGTTTCTCTCAACTGACAAAATAAGCGTGAGTTGGTACAGGCCAACACCACCCATCTTTTTATTTGGGTGAATGCAGGAAAAGCTGGCGACTTGACACAACAGACCTTGTTGCACATTTGCCATTGACTAGTACTATGGTGTCTTATTGAACCATTTCTTCAGTAAACGGCCAGAAGTAGCCTCTGTCACAGGTCCCTCTGCTTCAGTCCTTACTCTCTCAGCAGAGAAAGAAACTCAGAAGACCAATGCCCGCAAACAGATGACTATTGATATCTTTGCAACTTCAGTCTTTTTCCTGAGGAAAAGAGGAGTCAGTGTAAAAAGACAACAATCAGCACTGTATCCTCGGGCTAATGAAGAATGGAATGCTACAATAAAACTTCGAAAGAAAGATAACTGAAAGGAAAATGGGAGGAAACTTTCACTTCAGATTGCCTAAAACATGAACAACCAGGTGAAATGCAGGAAGCTGGGGAAGGTTTTAAAAGCAGAAGGTGAATGCTGTTCTGTTGCAGGTACTTGGAGTAGAAACACCAGTGTACTGGGATTAAGAGAAACCGTCCAATGGGAACAGGAAAAATGAAAAGTGTTAATAGATTATTTCTGTGCCACCAAGGATCTGCGCTTTGCAAAGAATCTCTTTGTGAGAATACAAGACCTTGTTAGATGGGGGGATCGGAGTTTACATCTCAGTGCTGCTTGAGGAAAAAAAGGAACCTATTATTACAGCTTATGTGATGGATAAATATGAAGAGTTTTTCACTGTGCGTGTCTTACCTGTAGCAACGTGGAGACATTTTGGCACGTCCACCTGTAATCTGTGCTTTGTGTTAGTCTTTCCAGTGTAAGATGCGCAACAGGGGTTGGAGGACCAATGTTCTGCCAAACCTGCTTAATCACTTCCATGAGACATAAGCAGTGCTGTGCAAGTCCTGAAGGAGCCTTTTGTGGGAATTATTTAGTTCTACATCAGTTAGATGACCAGAGTTCCCTAATTCCGCTGCTTGCTGAATGACAACAGTGCGAAATTACACAGAAACATCCATAGCGATGAAAGAGGTCCAAGGCCAAGCTGGGAAGTCAAATCAGCAAGGCAATCACAGAATTAGCAAAAGACACAGCCAGGCACAGGCGTATCCATAATGCAGCTCAGGCAAGGGCTGATAGCAAGGGCCTGAGCTCAGATGCAGCTCCTGAGCTGAGGGGCAGAGGCCCCAGATAACGTCTTGCATCTTTCTCACACGCTTTTCAAAGCAGTCTGACCTGAAGTGACACAGCCCCACTGTATCAAAGCTGACTTTGAAGAGCGGCAGCCAAACCTCTGGGTGGGAGGCGAAGGGGAAAGAGATTGTAGCAGGTATGTGTGCACTTGTGGCCTGACAACACACAGTGAAGTAGCTTTAAGGATGTAGGGTTGTTGGTTTTGTGTTTGGTTTGTTGTTGTTTTAACGTTGGACTTGAGCTCCTAAATCTGTTGTTTCTGGAAAAAAATGAAAAAGCACAGATGCTGAATTCTCAGGAAACCAGTGATCCAGCTGTGGTTTCTCATATGCAGATAAAATTGGCTCCTATTCTACTGAGAGTTTCACCATGTCTAGTAATTATCCTTCATACCTAGCTTTGTGTCTGCAGCTTCTCTGTTGATGACCCATTGTTTGTAAGACAAAGACCACCTCGTTATCAGAAAATCTAGCTAGGGCCACAGCAGAAAAAGCAGAGTTAGAAGGTGGCTGGGTTGCTTTTGACCACCCTTATTCATAGAAAGCAAGCTATTATGGGACACCTTGAAGGAGTTGTTTGAATTAAGTGCGCTGGCTGAACCACGTGGTACTTGGTGCAGATCGTTGGGCAGAAGCACGGGTATCTGAGTGCCTTTGTGTAGACAAGTGCCTTTGTGTAGACAAGTTCTGAGTCATATAGTCATAGAAGTGTTCATCATTGAACATTACTGGAAAAAAAGGTCAGTTTGTGTTGGGTTTTAACATATGTAGGCTTCAAGGATTTTAATTAGACAGAGTACTGGTTTGCTACCCAAATATTTCTTTCCTGAGCTTTATGCTTTGATCCTGCAGTACTGTATGGAAGATCTAGGCAATAGGAGAGAGCTTGTTGCGTTCAGTCCTCAATGGGGAACTACTGTACTACTGCTCACGTGAGCACTAGAAGACATACAAGGAGGTCTCACAGGGTTTGAATTGTTCTGGGAAAGGATTTGATGTTTGAAAGATAATACAAGATTCTCATATTTTCTGGCCTCTGCTAACCCAGCCTAATTGAAAGCTTGTTTGAAAGTTGGAAAGAAACATTATTTAACAAAAAGAAATCTGCAACTTTATTTCAGCTCAGCACCTGTAAATGATAACACACTTCCCCCCACTTCCAGTTACTCTGAATATATTCAAGCTACTGGAAAAAATTAAGAAAATACAGGATAGTTACTTTAAAGTCAGCAAGAGCCTTCCGTTTCATTGTTGCTGCAATTTAAGCTGTTTGTCAGCCAAACTGAACAGTTACATTGAATGTGAAGTGAGGTTTATGAGAAGGTATGTCTGCACCTTGCCTTATACTCACTGGTTCGTGTTTCTCCCCTGTGTTTGGTTACCCTGCCCCCGTGGACAGACAGCAATATGATCAGCATAGTGGCAGAGGGAATTTTCAAAAAAAACCCATGTCCCTTTTTGAATGGTGACAGATCAGAATTTCTCTCAAACTGTGGAGACATTCTTAACTTATTTAGTGTCACACAGAGCTAATATTATTTTATAGAAGACGGATACAAACCTATGTAGTTAAATAATTGGTTTTCAGGAGTGCTTCTGTGATGGGCGTTTATCTTTGTTCTGTCACAAACGGTTATACTGTGCCCATCGCTCCGCTGCGGTACTATTAGATGGAGTAATGTTGGACCAGATGCAGCTGCAATGAATATATCATTTCCCATGAGTAATTAATTCTGCTGCTACAGTGTTTATCTCGCTTTGGTTTGAATTTTTCCAGCTTCAGTTTCCATTAGTTTGCCGTCTTCTTCCGCTAGATGACAGGCAGGATAGGACAACACCAATTTTTCCTAGGGATTTGGGGGGGTGTCTGCTGGCTGCTTCTGCCTTAGTTTTCTGGTTCATGCCTGTGTCCTTGCCCTTGCCTAGTGCATACATGTTGCTTTGGTCCCTGCTTCTCTGGATCAGAGCAGCTGGTTCCATGTAGGAGAAAACCGGGGTGTGTCTGAAGGGTTTACCTCAGTTGCCGTTCCATGTGGGAGCAGAGATGAGATTGCACTAAATTTGGCTCCTTGCTCTCTCCCCAGTCCTCTACTGCTGTCCCAACATCATCTCAACCCCTACATGCCCTCATGGTGTGCAGCACATGCCCTCAGCATCATGTTACAATAACACTGTCCTCTTTTTTTTTTTTTTTGGCACTTGGAATGGAAAAAGACGGGGCGGGGGAATTGATGTTTTAGGATTTCAAGGGCAACAGGGGAGTCTTGAAATCCGTGCTGTGCGCATGAGCACAGCCAGTGCTGCTGCTGATCCTGAGCAGGCTGTGTGTGAGTCGCTCCGCACCCCTGGGCTGGGAGCCTGCCTGGGGAGGACATGTTTAGAGGAGTGCATGTTGCCTTTGAATCAAATTCCCTTCCGTGACAACAAAACATTTCCACTAATGTAAATGGGCTGCTTGAAATGCATTTAGAGGTTGAGGTGCCACACTGCAGTCAGTGGAGGGAAGGGGTTGGCGCAGTTTCACTGCCACAGTAAGGTGGGACCTTCACAGAGGTGGGACTGGCGGTAACGAGGCTGGGCAGGTGAGGACAGGTCCTGCCCCATCCTTCTCTCTGGCTGGCATTGTATGATGCTGTTCAGATCAGCAAAAGTGACGAGTTTTGCGCTCTGTATTTCATTTAGTTGTGGTTAGCAGCTAACCAAGATTTTTTTCGAAAAGGAAAATTGCGTTTTCCTATCTATCATTCCATCTCCCTCTCAGTAAAAGGCGTCCTTGAGTGAACAAAAGAGTGACAGAGGCATACCTTGAGTACAGACCTTGAGCTCCAGATGCAGGATGGATGGTTCTGTATTTCTAACTAATGACGTGCTTCTTATAAGTTTTGAGAAATATGTCTTTAATAAACTGAATTTTTACCAATACATTTAAATCTGTGAACAAATGTTCTCCATTATCGCAACATGATATTTATGCCCGTCATCTGTAAGGCTGTTTACTAGGAAAGCACGTTACGTCAGGTAGAGATGAATGCCATGATTACTTTTATAAGATAATGGAGCCCTGAGTTTTTCTAGCTCTGTTTGAGCGTTACCCTGAAATGAACTTTCTTGCTCAGTGATTTTATTTGTATCATCATTTTCAGCCACTAAACCATAAAAAATATACACTCCAATTCCCCAATAAGTTTTGAGCTCTTCCTGAATTAAATTAGTGACTGCTTGTCAACTGGGTATTATCGGCCTTCATTTAAAGTATTGGCTTATTTTATATCTTAGCTATTAGGACTTTAGTCAGTTATGATGCTTTTCACTATATTTTCAGTTTTTTCCTCCTTGGCTGTTTTGCCTTCCTGTTATCCACAGGGACAGTCTCAGACCTGGCAAATTGCTGCTCCTGTTAAGGCTTGATCAACACGTAGTTATACCAATGGGAGAAGAATGTGAGGTGGTAGGGTTACAGTTTATTTTCCAGTAGAGCTACGTAGTGCAGTTCCTCGCATGAACCATTTACGGACGGACGAACTCCTGTAGTTTGTTCTGCTCTTCTATGAGAGAAAAAACTATTACGAGGTGAGCACCAGAGATGACACAAGCTAATCATAGTCTTCTGACTTCCATAGAAGAATTCTGCTGCAGTGTACAAAAATGGTGTCGTTTTGGTGTGTAAACACATCCTCCTAAGCCAAAAGCTTAAAACCTGATCCCTCGAGTTACTGTGTTTCTCCACTGCTTTCCTTCACCCCTATTTCAGGCCACATATACGAAGTATGTAGATCACGGCACACTGTGTATCGGGTGTCTCCGACAGCTGGCAACACACTTGCAGGACATGCATAGCACTAATATTTCCACATGCAAGAGGGAGCTGAAAGACTTCAAAGGTTTTATAAGGTTTGCTCATAAATTATGTTTTCTCCAGGTGAAGTTGCCATGTATTTTAAAGTTTGAAAAAAAACATTCCTGGTTTTCAAACTGAATAGATGATCCACCCCAAAAAGCAGATACTGTACTGACCGCATACCAGCACTTTTTGAAGTCCTGAAGGGCACTTTGGGAACTATTGGGGATTGTTTGCCAACAGTTATATAATCCAGTTTCTATTTTAATTTTATATACAATTTGTTGCGCCATCTACACAGAATTTTCTTCGTTTTTTTTTTTTTTTGGTAAGGAAAATCTCTGTGAGAAGAGATATCTGGAACAAATAGAAGTAAACTTGACATGATAAAATCTAGAGACTATATAGCAAAGGTACTGCCCATTCATTTTATTGAAAGCAATGCCTGTGCTTTTATTTTACTATTGTATTGTTATATATTTCTAATATTGCAAGTTATTTTAAAGTATTTTCAGCCACTGTTTTGTGTACCTTTTTAAAGTGACATAATTTCAGCTGTTTACATGATGGTTTCTCTGATGGTAGTAAATGGAAATCCCAGCTGAGTTTCTGTCTTTGACATGCTAATTGCTAGACAAACAGAGAAAAATCAAGTGGCTGCATCTTGCAGCATACTGTCTGTTTTAACTATATAATATACTCCCTCTAAAAATATTTACAACTTACAAAACAAATTGTAGGTTGATCTTGGGGGATTTGCTGCAATATACAAAAATATATTCTTTTTCCTACCTAAATGCAGTCTTTTCAAAAGTCACTTGCCTTAAGTGTAGCTGTCTGAAATTCAGACTGTTGAAAATAAAATATAATCAGATGACATAGAAGGTTTTGGATAGAATTAAGATAATTCAGTTTTGTTATTTAATCAGAGCATGAGAGGCATGTGCATTTATTGATGAAATATTGCTGACTGGAAGAGTCAATGTGTACAGAAAGACCACTGGAAGCAGCAGCTGCCACTGTCAACAGATTAAAATTAATGGAGAATTTAAAGTATGTTTCTATTAATTGAATATGTAATCATTTTACTTTTAATTACATTTTACTTTACCTCAATTACACTTACTTTCAGTGTCCTCATTACACACTTACATGGACTAAATATCTGTGATCCTGGAAGAAAATGTGGTTAGAGAGAAAAGAAAATGGGAGAATAGCAGAAAAGACATTTAAAAGGAGTGATAAGTAAGCTAGAGTAAAGACATGGTCTGTGTAATTCCCACAGCACAATTGTGAATGTGAAATAAGAGCAAATAGATTTTCACTGCAGACTTTCTGGGAGTTGTTCATTTGTTTTTAAATTTTTGTACAAAATAATATAATATAAGCCAGCGTGTACACAGAGGTTATATACATTTTAGTCAAGTATGCCGCATCCAGAAGATCAAGGTAAGGTTGCCCGTCCAAACACAGTTCTATTGCTCTATAGTTTGTTTTCTGCTCTGGGCAGGAAAGTATTTGGCCACGCCTAGGTTACACAGTCAATTATCAGGCTGTCAGGTCTTAATTTTGAGCACTTGCTCTTGTATTCTGATGCTTGTCTTCTACTGAAGGCTAGAATACTTCTGTGGATCATGTTCCTTGAGGGTGTTGCTTTTATTAGTTTGTTTCAGAAAAAAAATCAAAACACCGAAGTTAAAAATCAGTTTAAAAAAATCACATGCTGAGTGAAACATTTCTGTTTTATTCCATGGCCTTGACTGAACTCTGGGACAGGAGAAAAAACATCTTAAGAAATGGCACTGAGTAGAAACAACACAGTATGAGAAAGAGCAATGCTTGTGACTGATCTAAGGCAGAAGAGCCATTTTGCAACGAGGGATAGGGGACAGAGATCCTGTTAAAAAATCCCAGATTGTGGCTGGGACACCACAGGAAGCGACAGCTTCCAGACACAGAAATAAATCTTGTAGGCAACTTCAAACCATGCACAGTCTGGACGGTGTGGCAGACAGCAACCCTTCCCAGACCTGCTGGAGAACATCGCAGCAGAAACCGAGCGGGCTGTCAATTTCCAGGCAAATAGAAAGTGCTTTGTTAATTTAAAGTAGGAGTCAAGTGCAGCAGTCACTGCTGCAGCTGCAACAGCCGCCTTAGCTTGGGAAGAAGAGCCACGATTGGCACAAGGTAAAGGGGCAAAGCTTGAGTTTTATTCTTGAAGGCGAGAATATGTGACAAGGAAGAGAGGGAAAGTTTGCCTCATCTCACTGCCGCCATGGAAGGAAGCTGTCTTGCTGCAGCGGTGTTCAATCTGGAGCGCAGCACTTGAGCTTCATAGTAAATACTAAAAAGTGAAAGCCTGTAGGCCCAGCAGGTCACAGGCTCGCATCGGTTGGCAGATAAAGCTGTTTGTGTATGAGAGGTTAGTATGAGGCAGAGCTGGTCATGGCTGTTCATGTCGAATAGGCCGTGCCGAAAACCGCCAGCTCTTCATCTACAAGTACACATTTACAAGCAGACTGCACCTCTAGAATAAATTTTAGTGGTGGCAGGCACACTGTCTTCAGCATTGGAATACAGCTCACTGGAATACACCGCTTTAAACGTAAGCTCGTTTTTACCTATATTGATCTGAAAAGAAAAACTGACCATATAGATGAAATGTGGAGTCTGAGTAACTAAATTATTTGTGAAGTCTTAAAGATTTGTCCTAAAGATATTACCACAGAATGACCAGAACAGTGTTACCCAGCTCCAACTTGACAATGAAGAGGCAGGTTTCAATTTTATCTGCAATTTGAAGGAAAAAACACAGAGACTCCTAAGATGCTACATTAAAATACATGAAAAGGGATGCATGAAGCAGAGACAAACAAAAGAGTCCAAGCTGGTAGCAGGGAAATTGCTGGCCTCCTTAAAGCAAAACAGGTAGAGATTTGTTGAGACAGGCTGATAAAATAATCTAGCTCCATTTTTTGCACACCAGCAGTGGACTGCTGCCATTTAGCAGTCTACCGAGACAATTAAAGGATGATTTTCTGTCCGCTCACCAACTGGGTCTTAAAAGGTGAGTGGATCCCTTGTGATGCACAGTATTGGTACTCCCCTGTAAGGATGAATAGCAGCTCCCTCTTGCCACACCGCTTCAAAGGAAAAGCAGGGATGGAGTGATGTACTATGTGCCCTGAGGTGTGACTTGGTTGCCAGCAGCTAAAGGCTACATGAAATTAACCCTCTGCCTACTGCAGGTTAGAAAAGCTCTGGTAAGTGAGACTTGATCAGATCTTACGCATCTTATGCACCTGGATTCTTCTGTTCCTTGCATCTTGGAGTACTGTCTGGATGATATGAGGGTATCTGGATGATACCATCTTTTCCATTTTCTCTTCTCCATTTCACACCCATCAGTCATTCTTCACACCTATCAGGGAAGGCTTTTCCTTTGGGTTTGGGGCACCAGGAGCAGGGTGTCTCCTCAGAGGGCTGGCAGGGGTACAGCTGGCATCAGCCCAGAGCCCCCATCACCAGGCATATCTCCACTGACATGGAGGGACAAGCTCAGACCACAGGATCAGGAGGATAGATAAACAGGTCCATGGCCAGGCGCAGGTGTAGCTGTGACACAGCTGCAGCACATCTGGGGCAGGAAACGAGGGCAAGAGGCTCAGCTTAAAAGCAGCTTCCTGGGAGGCAGGGACAGTCCTTGCTGAGATCTATTTCTTTTGAGGTTATTGGCCTGAATTGGTTATTGAGCCTGAATCCTCAGAAGCTCCTGGGTACTCTGCAGAACTTGTTTCACCTATTTGATCGGGTTCTCTGTCCTGTCTGCCACTGATGGTTGACCATGACTTTAATTCCCTCCTTGTTGTGGTCTTCAGAACTACCTACTGTGCTATGGCTAAACTGGGTTCAAGGTAAGTTAACACTTGACACAAGCATTACTTTCCCCAGCCCTTTGCTTGCCAGCTTATGTGGGCAGGTGGTTCTTTGAGCCTCTGCTACCACATGAATAACAGTGCTTTCTGCTGTATCTCTAGACTGTATTTACAACTTAGATTGCTGATAAATCTTTAAGGAAGTTCCATTTGCAAATTAAGTACGTTCTGGTGTGCTGCAGGCTACAGTTTATTGGGCATGAATTTAAGTAGTTTGCAGAGGGGTAAAGTTGAGCTGTACAAATATCGGATGCCCTGACTGTCAATCTTACAGGTTGGTGGGAATGTCAAAAAAAGAAACAAACTATTAAAAAACCATGAAGTTAAACTCTGGATCACATTTAGCATTACCAAGTTAGAGAACAGAACAAGTGAAACCTAGATTTTTAGTACTTAAGATTCATCCAGTCTTCAGCTTCATAAACCTAAGATGATCATATCACTGGAAACTAATATCAGAATCTTTCTCTCTGGGGACTCCCAGAAAGATGAAGAGATGGTAGATGGAGCAAACCATCAGTGTGATTTGGCTCTAGGCTACTACACCGACTATGCCACGTACACATTTTAAGCAGTGCTGTTGGTGAGTGCCATTGCAAATACTGGCTTATTTGGAATTTCGGTGCTATGCATGATGAGACATGAGATGTATAAGTGGTAGATGACACGGTTCTTGATGTGTATTAAAGATGACTTCTCCATCATGTATTTTTCACTTTAAAAATATTAATGGACACAGATAAACACATGATTAGCAATTACAAATAACACTTTCAAAGTAAAATAAGACCCTTATCTGTTAAATCAATAAACAGTGATTTGATTAATCTGATTCTGAGGATTAATTCTGTAAGCCAGTTTACTGTTCAGATCTGTAGAGAAAAAGGAAACTTGAATGCTATATTAAGAAATGTTCCACTCAGAGCAATAAATGTGTTTTAAAACTTGAGTGCATCAGAAAATCAAGTTTGGCCTGAGGTTTTAAAGCTTTTGGTCTATTAGGCTATACCAGTGGAAAAAAAAAAAATTAATTTAGAAAGCAAATACTACAGATTCGAAGAAGTCTTTAACTGAAATACAAGCAAATGCAAAATGCAAGCTTATTTGAGTAGCAGGAAAAGTAAACAAAATTCTTCTTGGAATATGAGGGGAAACAACCTTGTTCAGTAAAGGTCTTTCCTTTAAATGATGGGATAACATTTGCAATTATTATAAGAGTTTTGGCCGGGCATTTGTTTTTTAAAAGGGCTTTTTGTCCTTCTTAAACTGAGACGTGAGAGCAGCTCTGTTGTTAGAAAATATTCTCTAAATTAATGAGGTGAGTTATTCCAGCAGGCAGAGAGCAGATGTACTGCAGATGAAATCATTGCCCTGCAGAAAAACTAGGGAATGCTTCATGGTACGTAATGCATTGTACCAGGACTTGAACCATGAGAGAGGGCTTTTGCGTTGCTCACAACGTCTGAGGGTCTGCCCGCTCTGGAGGTGGACACTGGTGAATAGTTCCCCACTAGGTAGACTCATATGCAAAGCGTTTCAAATGACTGAGCATCTAACTTTGTAGAAGTGTTTATATTATTGAAATGAGATATCTAAGTATGCAGCTGCATATTCCAAAATCCATTTGTGCCTTGCTTTGGTGATGGTATTTAGATGAAGATACAATGCAAATTCTCCATTCCTTTCCAATGCCCAGCGAGTCCTTAGCTGTGAAGCATTGTACGCCAGCAGTCACCTCTGCCCAGTGAGAGCTGTTTCCTGGTGTCTTTCTGCCACTGTGATGGTTCTATATGCTGCCAAGGCTTTGTGTTCAGTCAAGACATCCCAGTCTTGAAAATCATCTTGATATTTCCCTCTTCAAAAAACAACCAGAAGTGAGTCAATACTAGGTTGATGAGCTTTCTCTGGATATGTACCTTTTTAGTGTCTATTTATTGATTTCTTCTTCTACCTACAGCACAATAAAATAAAATGACAGGAACAATATGCCTAATTTGGTGAATCCCACTTAAGCAGCCTAAAAAAGAGGAATTAATTTTTCCTCTCTATTATTGAAATCGGATGGTACAAGAAGGATGTTAAAGTTTTAGAATTACCCCTTATACCTATTCTGAAGTCTTTTGCTTTCACTTGGCCGTATTCATTTTATCACTGCACAACATGGAGGGGAAAAATCAAATTAACAGCTTTTTTTCATACAGTCCCATGACACCAGCTTCATCTTGCTGATTGTACTTGCTGCTAGTTGCACTCTCTAAATAGCTCCCATTGTATTTTTTCCTAATTAAAAGGGGAAAAAACTCCAAAGTGAAACTCAGACAAGAAGAGGTGCCTTGCATCTCATCCAGGACTTCAGTTAGTCCACCAAGTAACTTCTTTGCCCATCAGTGGCTGAAAGGCAGTTTGACTCCTTGGTGGCTTCAGAAGTGCTATGTGCCACCCTGCAAAACAGCAAACTGGTCCAGAGGTGAGTTTTTTTTCCTGCAGCTGGTTGGTTGCACAGACAATACCCAGTTCTTGGCTGCAGGGGCCACCTCAAGACATTGTGTTTTTCCCAGTCTTCTGATGGGAAGGTGCTTGTGGGTGAAGCAGCTGGCTGACATGGGCACTGCTTGCCTGGGAGGAAGGCATGTGAGGCCTGGGAGCCCTTCTCCTCGTGTATGTCCTTCCACAGAAAGTCTTCCTGCCCCTCCAGCAGCAGTCAGACCTGCATGAAGGCTTGCTGGGGAACACCATGTGGGAAGTGCGGGGAGGAGAATGGGGAGAGCCTAACCCTGCTAAGCTGTGTCTTTAGTGGCCCACCCTCATTTGTGTTGCATATTGTTGTGCTGATACATTCCTTTTTTTTTTCTCTTCTTCCCAGCTTGATGGACTTCCAACCAACTACTTTTCCACCAAAGAAACTGTTTTGCAAATAATCCAACTGTTTTTGCTTATATGAAGTCCCTTCTGAGTTCATCTGGGTTCACTTCACATAAAGGGCATCAATATGCTATAAATACTGTAAAATGCCTCCTAAACAAGTGTCAGCATCTTATTTCTCCACCCTGTGTAATTTTTTAACATCTTTTTTATCTCTTTATGATGTAAAATGCATTTGTGGCTTTTCCCTAGTTCCCAGATATCCCAGAATTTACTTTCCATTTTTTTTCTAATCCATGAAGCTTTTAGACTGTTGCAGGACTTCTGCCTGAAGTAAACCCACTCCACATTTCTTCCAGCATAAGCAACATCAAAGCCAGACCATGTTGCTCAGTTGCTGTGTGATTGTTATACTTCTATTCCTGTTTTTCTCTTCCTCCTCTTTGTTTTTGTTATTTATAAACAACAGTAGGTTGAAGTTCTTTGATGCAAAAAACATTTCCTTATGTATATTTGTACAGTCTCTAACAAAAAGCTACCCTATCTTATGGTATCTCTGTAATGGCTACTGCACTATATAATACACTGTAAAAACAATAAAACCAATAAAATACAACTAGTGGTAAGTACAACTGAGCACCTTAGGGAGGAAAAGTTTTCATTTAATTTCTGAACAAGGTGGTTGGGCGTCTGGTTTTGATGTCCCTTCCCCTGACCTAGGTAAAGATACATGTTCAGCTTTAAAACTGGGTCAGCAGACGTTGTACACAGGCAGCCAGCTGAGCTACAATTCTACCTGTCACACCTACCTCACCTCATCCCTTTTGGCACTTAGCATTTCTGAAGAGCATTTCAGTGTCACCCACTCTCTACCTCTGCTCAGCCTATATCTATAGGCCAAGAAAATATTTCTTGCCTATTGCTTCCCCTCTTCTCTTGGAGCATTTCAAGTAAAAGCTTGGCAGAGTCTTGCACAAATTACCTGAAGTTGTACAAAACAAATGGAGAGAAATACAAATCACGGTTTCAGTTATTTTACTTATTTATACTGACTGAACTGAGTTGAGGTAATTCTGTAGTAGATCAAGATGGGAATTTGATAGCAGGAATTGTAGCTTCTGGTACACTGCTCAGAGCTTTGCTTGGTCTTGTGGGCTTTGGTTTGTTCCATGTAGAGTTTCAAAACTTTTAAAAAATTATTATTGTCTTCTGCCTTCCTCAGCCCAACGTTAGCTTAGTTCATTTTTTTGTAGCACTACTGGTTCATGTTAAAGTTCGATTGGGTTTTGGTGGGTTTTTGTTTTAAAGCAAGCAAAAAGCTGGATAAAGAGTTTTTCACAAAATAAGTTGAACTTATTTTTGTTTTTTTTCTCTATTTGTGCCTATGCTAAATCAGATTTTCACCAGAATCTTAACCAAGGGACAAGGCATCGTGTCACACCTGGGATGTCAAACAAGCCTTGTCCTATTTGCTAAGGATTAAACCTTTCCTCCTTTTGTCTGTGCCTGTGGCCTACAGTGAGTATGCCAGTCTGTGCACAGATCTGCTCTGTAAATAACAATCTTCAAGATGCATTGTCCATTTGCACTTTGATAATTTACTCTCTCTCTTTCAGGAGCTCTTTAATTTCTTGGGCTTCTACGGGTTAGTGAGCTTGGTGCAGAGAGAGGATGTGTGTACAACCATTCTAAAGATACTTCTAACTAAAAAGCACTGGGTCTTGAATGTCTATGGCAATGTGCTTGAGGATGGTACGTCTGGAAGAATTCCAGCTACCTTTTTTCTCTAATTGCACTACACAAATCTTAGTCCTCAAAGCCTGCACCAACCATGTTTCTGAAATGTCCCATTTCAGCTATATTTTAACTTTTTTAGCAGACTCCCAGATGAACACAATAGAACAAGGGGAATTTCAGAAAATCCAAACAACCACAAAACCATAATGTTCCCGGTTATGCAGGTATTTCTCATGCATTGGGAATAATTATAGACAAAATTGCTGCAAGTATTAGCCAAGATCCATTTAACCCTGGAATGTCCTTCATGTCCAGCTGCTGTAAGAACAGTGGTATTCCCTTCCTTGTCATTTCATATCACCATATTCCTCAAAATAGAACCATAATACCCAAACTGTAACCAGAGTACCACCCAAGCTAGTAAAAATAGTTTTTAATTGAAAGGGCACTTTGAAATCCCTATCCTGAAAAGACTGAAGTCATTTACAGGTGTCGTGGAGAGGAAGGAAGGAGGAAATGTTTCCAAGAAGAGCAAATTGTTCTTCTGGCAATAAAATATAATCAAAACTACTATTTAATGTTTAGAATTTACAAGCTGGCAGCGGCATGCTACATGCCATGTAGACAGTAATGAAAATAATTGGTCACGCTCTTTAATGCAGTACAACTACTTTGTGCTATAAAATAATGGCAGTAGCTGGCCCCCTGACAGAGTAACTGGCACAGGGAGGATGACTTCATCTGAAGTGTGTGTGTGCTCTAGAGGCCATCTGGCAACATTACGACTTCCCTCTCCTCGTGGTTGGTATATCAAAGCAAAGGAAGAGGGCTGAAGAAAAGGAATTCTCTGACCAGGTTTATTTGGAGATCTTTCTGGCTTTTATGACCTGCAAGAAGCTTCCTCTAAGATAAGGGGGGTAATCCTGAGCAACAAGGAGCAGCGGTGGTCATGAGTACAATGGTGGGCAGATCTAACCTTCAGGTAATCTGCCAATCCTAACTGTAGAACTGGCAGCACAGAAAAATAACAGAGGATTCATCTCTGGTTACTGTTAGAGACACGTTTCTAAGAAGTTGAGTTATCTGTCTATAATGAAGGCAGTTTGGATAAGATCTCTTCAGCAGTTGTTAGGGGAAAGTACAGAATTTGCTTTGGCTGAGAAGTAATGTCTTGAACCTGAATATGCTAGATACAATGTGACTGGACTCTCTAATCACTGGTTTTCTTTTTGATTTTTTTTTCCTTTTAATTTCATTTTAAACTGCTTGTTGATCATGAATCATAACTTTGTTTCAAGAGGAAGGGAAGATTCCAACCTTTTTTGCTTTTCAGATACTTTTGCAGTGACTTTCAGACTAAGAGCCCTCAGGACTGGTGCTTACTGAATCTCATAAATACAGTTTCACTTTGAAGTCTAGACTAGAGGAATTAACTGTAAGCCTAAGTGAAATATTCTTTTTTTTTTTCCTTGAATATGAAAGGTTTTACTATATCTAGGAATACAGTTACTTTATTGGAGAATTGAAGTAAACACTGCTCTAATTAATTCTTCCAAAGAAGCAGCAGACAGCTAGGCCACATATGACTTCTGACATCTCAAAAAAAAAAAATCAAGCGGAGAATTAACCCTCTGAGCCAAAGGTTAAGTATGTAACCTGTAAAGTGGACATTCCTAGGAGGAGAAAAGAGAAGCCTGATCTTGTTTTTTTGAGACTTGGGACTCTGGAAGGAAATGACGATCAAAGTTATATACAAGGCTTTAAGTAGAAGTGACCAGAAGAGCAGTTATCACCTAAAAGATCTTTGATATTTAGAATAAGGGACAAGCATTGACAGATGAATGAGGAAATGGGGGAAAAACAAGGTACTCAGAGAAAATGACTGCCAGTTCTTTGGGAATTTTAACCTGACTGGTTTACTAATGAAAATCTCTACAGTCAATTTAAATGCAAAACACCACAGAACACCAAATTCTACTGAATGGGATTTTCAGGTGTACCTTTGAGAGTTACTAATTTCCATACAGGGGAAAATGTCATTCCTTATTCTACAATGAAACTTGACCTGTAAATAATTTGTCTAGAAAAAACTGTATCTCAGTAAATCTGTACTCTGGAAGAAGTTTGCGGTAAGTTCATTTTCTATATTTGATGTTGGATTAATATTATTTATATATAAATATAAAAGAGGCAGATATACATTAAGGATAAATGATGCTGTGATGCTGGATCTCTAAATGGCAGAAAGCAAGGCAGAAATTTCAGATCTCCTAGAGATGAGGAGGAAGAGGGGTCTAATATAAAGGGCAGAGACATTTGATGGTGAAATCGTATCCAGGAAGTGAGATAGGAAATGGAGATTGCTTCCCTGCCCAGAAATATGAGAACTAGACCATTTTCTGGCAGCAGAAAAAGCTAGAGTATAAAGCAGAAATTGGATGGGCTTCAAGAGCTTGAATGAATAGCAGGAGGGATAATAGGAGAAGATTGCAGGGTATGCAGTGTGTATAGAAAGTGTTCTGAGGAACAGCGGACAGGGAGAGTCCCTGAGAAGAGAGTGACAGATGTGGGCAGACATTTATGATATTTCTGATGCCGTATGGAGGTATGGAATAACAAACAGTGTAGAAGGAATGATTTCATATAGGGTGATAGTAGCTGTGAGGATCCCGGGTGTCAAGAGAAAGAATGAAGAAAACAAAAATAGTGCAAAAAGATGGAAACTGGAAGGAGGGAGGGGATGGGGGCCAGGAAATATGGGAGGCAATTAAAAATAAGGGAAGGACTGAGAAAGGCAGAAAAAGGACAGGAGGGAGAGGTAGAAGGTGAAATTTTACAATGACCTGTAAGTATGAATCCAATTTGTATAAAAAATCATATCAAAATATCAATATACAATTCATTACACCTTTTATCAGATACTCTCTAAGATCTTTGCAAAGCTAGTATAAATAGGATTTGAATTCTCTGTTTAAGAAAGGCACTCAATAAATTAACCATTTAAATAATATTCCCAATCTATTAAGTCAAATCCTGGTCTGTGGAGTTTGAGTAATATGATATTTAGTTAGTTGAAATACCTGTGCAGATAGACTTCACTGCAGTAAAATGCACCGCTTCTTTTTGTGACCTGTGGTAGATGTTAAAGTTTATTTATTACTATATTTTACAATTTATTACTGTATTTCAAAATTATGTAATACAGGAAAAAAATCAAGCACAATCTCTCCACTGATGGACCCCACAGGCGAGGAAATGAGTCACACAGCTCCTGTGTTTCCAGTGTTACGAATTATTTCAGCCTGCTGGAGAAGAAGAAAAGAGTAGGGAAAGAGCACTAAAACTAAAAAGTGAAGAGCAGGCATCTTTGTTGGGCATAACCCAAAGTATATGGGCTTGATGCACAGATTGTTGTGTTAGGTTCTCTGTCCTGTCCTGCCTCCAGCCAGACTAGACAGTCTTACTTAATTTCTCTACTACCTTACATACTCTACCAACAAATTCAGTAGATGATAACATGGAAGAGAAGAAGGTAACAGTGAGAACTGGGACAAAAGTAAGATAGTAACAAGGACAAAAAAATTGGTATTAGTACTTATCTGTAAAAAAAATAATTTTCATTAACAGATTTGAAGTAACTTTTCCAATAAACAACTGAAAACTTCTGCTATCACCATTACAAACGGGAAAACTATGCTGAGTAATTAATTCTTTTATAAATTACTAGGTAATACTGTATCAGGTGATACCAGGGGCATTCTTCTGCATCGCAATGTGTAGTGATGTTGCCATCTCACAGTTGAATTGCAAGTCCTAATATACGTAAGGCTTGGCCCAGTTCTTGCTATGCTCAGGGGAAGATCCTGACTTTTCCCGGGTTTCAGTATAACTTCCTAGTTGCCGGAGTGTTTTCTATCTTGACTAAAATAAAAGGAATACTGTGGTTTCTATCTTGGTCTTATGCAAATCCAAACTTACAGGTGACATAGTAATTTTGTTGAATCATAGACAAGCAAAATAGATTTACCAAGTCACAGAAGCACAAGACATTACTTGACTGCCATTTTGATATCTTGATTCTTTCCAGTCTTTTTTGGTGGCATCTCCAGCCATGCATTTGTTGGCTTGTTTATGTATTGATTACATCTAGTCAAGATTAAAGCATTATTAACATATTTTCTTGAACTGACTATCTTTGTTTTTGGCATCTGTTTGAATACTAGCTGAAACTGTTTCCTGGTTAGCTTTAGAGCACAAACTGTTTGGGGAGGTAGGGGATAGATGTCATTGCTCATGAGTGTTTTGCCCAAATGCCTTACAAACCAAGAATTTCCAAAGTGTCAGTCATGAATTTGTTTGTCTTCCTTTGCTAGCAATGTTAATACTAGGAAAATATTGGTTTTCACTGCTCATTGAAAAACTTTTATCTGTACATAACTGTAACGATGGCCATGACTGAATGCACAGCCAGAGCCGCAGAAGTGCTGTGGGCTCCCAGGAGCGTGCTCACCCTGAACACGGAGGTTGTAATAGGGTGGCAGGGGTCTGCTTTTTCCTAAAAATCCTAAAAATGGGATGGGGAGAAGGGAGGAAGAACACAGTACTTAGCTAGAAGGAGAGAGGTTGGGTTTTTCCCTCCCTTCATCTCATCATTTTCTTTCTCTCAGTGCCATGCTCTGCAGCCCTCCTGAGACCTCTCTCTGCCTTGCTGCTCTTTGCCCCTGGGCTGTGGCTTCTCTGCTCAGCACTAGCAGCCCACAGCTGGGAAGAAGCCTTCGGGGAAGGCAGTGAGGCCCTCGGGGCGTTTGCCGGCAGCAATCATCGCCTCAGGCTCTGCCTGCCTCCAGCTGGCAGCTGCCTGCTCCCTGGAGCTTCAGTGAAGCCACCGAAATACCGAAACTGCAGAGCTGTCAGGCAGGAAAATTCCCGCAGGAATTGACCACGCTGTCGCTCTTTTGCCCAACTAGGCAAGCTCGCTCAGTATGTCTAAATTAGTCACTATTGGGATCTTTGCATTTTCCCCAATGTAGTAGAAATCTAGATTATAACCAGTAGCTGAAAAATTGCCCATCTCTTGGTGTGACTGCAGTGTTCAACTCCTCTCTCAATCTGCTAGGAAATTACTTTCATCTACAAGAAGGCTCCCAATGTTTCTAAGCTTTCTCTGTGCCCCAGTCTCTGCTGTAATATCCTGTTTCACCTTCTCCCTGGTGTTCAGGGCTATGGGCAGCAGGGAACGATACTTGAAGTTTCCTCCCTGGACCTGAAAAAGGTGTGGAGAACCTGTGTAAGTGCAGGAGGAGCAAAGATGGACAGTGGACAAGATAAGATGATGAAGCTGATAGCTATATTATAGGCTACAGGTACTAAAGCTGGGAGAGATCCGTATGAACTGTAGAAGGACTGGTATGTATGGTTGGACCCATCACCATGAGAGACAGTTTGAGTCCGAGATCAAGTGTGTCAGTGTGAATTGGGAGGCACTGTAATTAATGTCAGGCTGAATGGGGCAGAATAATTTATAGGACTGAAAAGATGCAGGGTTGAGAGGGATACAATTAATTAATGTTGATATGGTAGGCATGTAGGAAACTCTGAGTGAGGATAAGGGATCCAGATTTAGCCATTAGGAATTTAGGGGAAAAATGAGTCTTTTGTGTGACCAAGCAGAAGTCTGTGCAAATGTATGTAACTCATGCGAGTTATAGGATATTTGTCATTGTTGCAAAATGTTGCTTGTTTTGAAATGCTAATGGCATCTTGCATCACTGGGCCAAATTCTGCTTCAGTTACGCTAGCATACTGATAAATTCACCAGGACTGCTCAGACAAGAGAGTAAAATATAAGCGATTGACTTTTTAATTTTTGGAGCCATGCTGCATAGCAGTCATTGACAGCACGTTAAAAACATCTACATTGCAGTTATTAAATCAGTGTTTTTTCCAAGCTACAGAAAACTTGTGAAAAATCCCAATCTCTGACTCTGAAATCACTTACATCCATTTCACACTGGTGTAGAACTAAAGATTCCCATAAAGTTACTGTAGAATTATACAGTAAGGAGAACTACCCTCTATAGAACCATATTAGGCAAAATCAATGCAAAGGAAATTTAGACTCTGTTTAATAACCTGCAGGTAAGTCAGAAGGCCATTTGAATCCCTACTACATGGAAGTAAATGGAAAGAGGAACTATTTAGAGCTGGAAGGAGATCCTTGACATCTTTGCCCATGTCAAAACCAGCGCTGCCCGCTATCTCTAGGGCCTGGTGCGGCAGCGTTATCTAGCAAAGCCTACTGCAGAAGCAGGAAGGGAAGTGGTGCAGGATGGGGCAATGGCAGCAGCGCTCCAAGGCCTGCTTGCTGCTGCTCTTAAACCTGGCGGGGAGGAGCTGTCTGGGGCCTGTCTTCTAGGGCAGCATATGGTTTGCTAAACGATTTTGCAACTGTAGGATGGCATGCGTCCAGGCGGCTTTCATTCCTTGCCAGAATTTTAAAGAAATGTTAACAATGTTTACACTTTTCAGTTGACAGTCTCTAAAAATTACCTATTTAAACCTTCTCTCTCTCTCTGACAACAGAAGATCCAACTCTTCCTTCAGATGCAAAGTGCCACAGCGCTTACTCAGTCCTCACCGAAGGACTCAGAGGAGAGAAATCCTGTTGGTTGTGCCGCTGTCCCTCTGGCACACCAGCCAAGCCCAGGTCCGCGCAGCTCCTTCAGCTCCGGGCACGTGAGTGCCTGTCCCCATGCTCTCCCTAAACGGAGAAATGGGAACATCTCCACACTCAACAAATTCAGCACCTCAAATCTGTTTGGGGGAGTAGCAGTGGGATTTTAACAGCTGAGGAGCTTCTGTATTGTTCAGCCTTTCATTTTTTTTACAAAAGAGGTGATTGTTTTTGGAAGGAGATAATCCATCAATAATACAGGTGTGCAAAAGAAGCACGCTTGCTTGACCAGGGTGTGAGTCTTGATAGTCAACTCTCTTTAAAGATAAGGAACTGCCCCTCAGTAGTAGATCAGGCACTTTCCTCAAATCCCCTTCCAAAGAAACACATCTCTACTGCCAGAAAGATGAAGTCTGATTTGAACAATGTGGGCTGGACTAATGAAAATACCTCCTTCACTATGTTTAGAAAAGGAAGATAACGAGACTTCTGGGAGATGCTGCTAGTGGAATACTGCAGCACACCATTTCATTTAAATGAAATGCAAAGACCAGTATTTTTTGCAAGGTTAAGGACAGAGACCGTAGCCAGAATATTTTGTTTCCAAACTGACATCTGGCAAATATTGATCTACGATCATATTTAGTGTGGAATGGAAAGTACAGGTTGTGACATGAGCAGTCAATAGTTTTTTAGACTATTGATCCTTACAATGGCTGTTGATTGGATTTCAGGAGATGGCACAATCTATTTTTTCATTTAGCTTAGCTTAAAATAATTGGATTGCAACTTGTGTGCCTGTATATGTCGGAGGAGACGTCATATGCAAATGTTGTTTTTCATCACTGGCAGTGTATAAAAAATAAATACTCATTTTTAAGTGGTTTTTTTCCTCCTCTATTATTTAGTAGGACCACTCAGATATTATAACTTTGATAAGATAAAAAGTGAAGTTGGCTTCAGGGGAGTCCAGATACCACCATCTCCTGTCTGCTGCTTGACTTGAACTTTTTTCTTAAAAAGTTCTACTTCTATGAATAAAGTCAACTGTTAGAATGAACACATAAGGGTCTAGCTGATTTCTGTAGACAACATTTTCCATTCACTCTCATCCTATCTGATTTAATTGTTCGCTTCCTTCTGCAGAGAAGATACGCTGTTGCCTGCTACTTGGGGATTTTATGTAATGTTCAGTAAGTACTCTCGAGTATACTGGATTTTACAAATTGTAAAATAAGCTGATGATATTTTTTATCCGGTTAAAAGAAGCTGTACATGGGAAAGGACTAGCATACAAGAAATGGCAGTAAACTACAAGCCAGGTCATGCCTTGAGGTGTTAGTTCTTGTGATTGCTGTTTATATTTCAGTGCAGACTAGAGTCTTTCTTTTGACCAAGGCATAATATTCCCACTACAGGCAACAGCCAGCTAACGCTCCAGCCATTCTGCAAATAAGTTAATCCCATGTTTGCATTCGAGCCCTCCTGCAAGAGCTAGAAACAGAACTGAGGTGTTTATTGTAAGACTCAATGCTCATCTATGCTGACTTTTGGAGTAAATAAAGTGTCAAATGTATGCATTGAGCAATGCTATTTATGTTATCTAGACAAGCTGAGAATGCATCATTATCTGTGCTTTCCCAGATTCGAGAAAGTGAGCCACAAATCTTTCTGCTGTTATCCAGCAAGTAGCTGTATACCCCTTTTGCATCAACAGTAGTAGGGAACTGAACTATTTTTTTCAGGTGTCATATATATCCTGATGCACTGTCTTGTCCTGAAGGTCACGACGCAAGCAGATTTTTATCTAGTCTGAAAACATTAATCACTTACAATTTTACTTCTAAAATAAAGAAAACAAAAGAAGCCTAACAGAAGTGTAACAAAAATGCAAGCTACCTTTATAAATTTAAATTAAAAGTGTCTTACAAAATGATGCAATTTGACCACCACAGGATAAAAATCAGGCTGTTGAGTATTCTGAGATTTCAGCTTTGACATTGTTTTAAAATGAATTTGTGTAACACCCCTGTGAGGGCTATTCACTGAGACTGCTGCATACCTTTTTAGTATTTAGGAATTAAGAATTCAATATATTGCATATTTTGGTGGAATTACATGGGATATTTTTTTATAATTAAAGATTTCTCCTTTGTTTTGGGAGTGAAAAACCTGCAAAAGCCTTCAATTTCTTATCTTAGTATTATGTAAAGGTGAATTTGACCTACAAGTGAAATCTGAAACTGAATCACAACTACATAAAAGGACCTCGAGCTGCATCAGTCAAGACACAGAATCTGACCTTTTTTGAATGCAACTTGAGTCCAAATGAAGGTCTGCAAACCATCCCTCCCTCTCAACGATGATTTGGGTGTGTAGTTAGATTGGATCTGGGCCCATCTTTAATAACTGGTATCAAAAGCAAAGATTTTTGGGAAAACTGCTGAACTTTCTTGACTTTTATTGACATGAAATGGGCAAACAAAAGAGGAAAAAAAGAAATTTGTCATACAGGCAGCATTTTAGTCTTTAGGACACTGAAAAGTACTCTAACTTGCTGTCTGTAGCTGCTTCATTAGTTTGATTGTAAGATAAGGGCTTATGCAAGTGGCTGTAGAACCTAAAAGGCTGTTAATTGTCTGAAATAATAACTGAAGCAGCTTTCTTCTGCAGTGTAGTCTATTTTAGCATTATAAATTCACTTTGGATGGGAGTTCATCTATTAGAAAAGGGTTTTTTTTTCAATCTCTGCATTTCTATGAAGAAAGAAATCAGCATTTTTAAGCATTTAAATGTTTTCTGGGCAGTAGGTATTTATCACACAAGACTATTTCAGGGCATCTTTATTTTCTTTGAGAAACTCTGCAAAAATAGTATAATGTCAGTTATTGCTGGATGTGCATGCAGAGCAATATTGTTCTGTTGCCTAGTAACCAGTGAGAAGGAGGCACTTTGGAAACATTGATAAAGAGAAAGCTTAACTGCACACACTTGAGCAGAAGACTTAAAACTGGTATTTGTTCCAGGTAGGTTTGAAGAGGAGTTTGAGTCAAGGTTCTCATAGTGTTTTGTGATGGTTTTTTTCCCATTAAAAAACCCAGCAAGTTCTTTTCTTGGTTTAGAATTTAATGACCAGGGTTATTTTTTCAAGCCAGGTTTTTTTCAAGCCAAAATTTGCATGCTTTGGAAAGAGGAATGTTCCTTTTTCTTAATATACATTCTTGAATACCTTTTGAAGGTGTGTTCTCCTTAGAATAGTGCACTGATGGTGTTGTAACAAAACAAATATGCAGAAGTGTTTTGAACTGATATTCTTAATAGCTCTGAATGATCACAAATGTTATTTTTAAGGCCAAAATGCTCTGACACCTCCTGGGTGAGTGAAGTGCTAGGTATTGTGATAAAACAATTAACAAACAGTAGATTTGCTGAGTCAAAGAAACTAACACGAAAGGAAAACAGAAATTTTTTTAGCTGGAATTCAGCCTAGCCATACCTTCCTGTTTCACATGCAACAGAAAATCAGCATAAAATTTAGGCAGAAGAGATCTGTTCACAGGAACCAGTTTAACCTTTGGCCAAGCTCTGACAACGTGCTGGTGAGGATTTTAACAGGCTGGGTTAACATGCTGTTCTCTCATGCCTCCCCGACTTCCTGCTTCTGACCAATGTCAGAGCCAGACGGTCTTTTTTGCATGGACTTTCTTACCGTAGAGCGAGCAGGAAGTACTGAACGCCTGTGAGGCAGTTTATTGCCGCAAGATTTACAACATTGGTTTGAGAAGTTAAAAGGGCTGTGTAGCCCAAGTGCGATTTCAGGTAGTCTTCAAATTTCAAGGTGTTAATTTGAATGGAACTGAATGCAATTTTTATTTTCTTCCGGACAGCTAGTTAAACTCAGAAGCTTTGTAAACCTTGTTGGTTTTACCTGTGGAGTAATGTTTTACTTCATGCTGAAGTATACTATGAAGGAGTGACACATCTTTAGATGCTGATCACTTCACTAATTATTGTGCCCTGGAAAATTAAGGTCAGAGATCAACTCCTCCATGATAAGCTTCTGTGGCATTCAGCTGGTGGCAGAGAGTTCATGTGCAGGATAAAGAATGCATGAAGATGATACCCTTCAACTCTGATGCTAGCTTTTCACTTTTCCTCTTCTAAAACAACTTGAATATTTCAAAAAAATGTAAGTAACAAGCACTGGACAATTCTTAATCAGGATCTCACTGGTTAATATTTTGTTTGCTTATATAAGTAGTTCACACATATCAGGACGAAGAAGGAATTTTGCTCTAATAGCCTTGGAATTTTTGCTAAAATCATTAAGTTATTTGATAAAAGTCTGAAGGAAGCTGAAAGATGAGCACTGTTGTTCTGACACCACAATCATGCCACTCATGGACAAATTAATTCGTCCTAGGAGAGTGGTTCACTGAGCTCCTAAAGCCTTGCACTCAGAATGTCACGGCAGAAACAAGCAGTATTGGAGAGGGTCTGTGAGGGCCAGACATGTCCGGACTGCCCTATCAGCCCTCATAACAGGCGTATACTCTTTCCCTTCTGTGCTTGGTACCTCAAAGAAAGAACTGGTAAGTGACCACAAAACCTCATTCCTTCTGAATTTCTGTTAATGATGCTACACAGGAAAAATGTATCTGTAATGAGAGCAGCAAGCCATTCAGTTACTGTAGAGGAAGAATAAAAACTAAGTCTGAGCTATGTCTCACATTGAATAATCAACTTGCTGGTTTATAGGGTAAAGAACCAACATTCCGCTGCCACGCTGCAATACTAGGTTATGATTTGACAGGCAAGTTAATGCTGAGGTGTCTCGATGTTCTTTTTCCATCGAAAATTCTAGCAAGTCTCAGGGCTGGTCATTTGCCTTGTTTTAAAAAGAGCTCCCTGACAAAGATGCAGGAACTAGCATTACTGCAGATGTTTGCCATAGAGCAAACCAGGGGTGACAGAGACTTAGCCGTGCGCTGTGGGGCAGGTTTGAGCTCACACTCTGACCCTACCATGTCCTATCCTTTCCATCTCAACGCCCCACAACCCTGCAGAAATATAGAATGACAGAAATACCTTATGGGAACTAATTGCATGCCTTTTCCATGGGGTTGGGTTGAAATTTGATACAGTAATTGTTCACTGAATACAAACTTGAATATTCCAAATAATTTGGAAGGCAATTATTATTGCATAAAGCATTTGTGCAATAATAATGATTGTGTGTGATCTTGTGAAGGGTTCCATCATTCAAAGTGCTGAATAGTCTGTGTCCATCAAACAAAGTATTTAAGGACAGGTTTAGCTTTACACAAGTAAGTAGTCCAGTTGACCTCACTAAGGCCACTCATCTACTTAAATGTCAACATGTATCTAAGTGCTTTCCTGGATCAGGGCCAGAACATTTTGTCTTCTGTAAGACAAGGCCTTAAGAAGACCTGTTGCAAATGGCTGCAGTCTGCAGAGTCCTGCAAAGATGAAGTAAAATAAGAAAGGACGGTATCACATTATAACATAGTTGTTCATTTATTTAAGGAATGCAGTTTGTCATTAATGATTGGCATTACTGCAGAGAAGACTACTACTATTTAAAGACAGCAGTACTAGGGAACGGAAAGGAAACATCATAGGTAGCTGAAACATGGAGCAGGCTTGGAAAACAGAGGGACTTTGA
Source organism: Coracias cyanogaster (assembly GCA_033124195.1). Classification (NCBI taxonomy): domain Eukaryota; kingdom Metazoa; phylum Chordata; class Aves; order Coraciiformes; family Coraciidae; genus Coracias; species Coracias cyanogaster. Next base: position 9,669 of record JAVSBS010013025.1, on the reverse strand, counting down.
CTGAGATCATCATTATCTTGTTATTGACTCCAAGTTTTTGGGTTCTTTGGCACTTGTTTTGCAGTGGGGGACTATTTTGTGCATTGTTCCTTCTGAAGTCACAGCAATGGAGTGTGGGGGGGCATCATATAAATATGAATATAGCTTCAAATTTGGCTTGCCTGAAGGATGGAGTACACTCTTTCCCTCCTGATCCTTAGCTCCCTGAAGGGTCCGAAGTCCATGAACTGCAGTCCACGAAGGTCCAGCATAGCTGGTCACTCTAGGCCCCATTAAAAAATGGAAACATCTAAATACAAGCAATCTTCTCTCTAACTTGATCAAAGAGAATATAACGTAGGCCCAAGCATGTCACTACGAATCAAACAGAATTCCCTTCAGGGTAGCTAAAGTAGCTGCAGTCTTGCAGGTCATACTCTCAGCTGGTGTAGCCAACCTAAATTCACATTCATGTGTGTAGCTAGAGAGTCTTTAATGTGTTGAATTCCTCAACTGCTGTCTGACAAGCAAGAAACCCAAATATCACCTTAGCTAGTGCTACTCTTTTGGGCTGCAGTAGAGCAGAAGGGAGGCAATAACTAATTATAGTCTGCATTTGAAAGAAAAGCAGCTCTGTGTGTAGAATAGTATGTTTTAACACTTGGTCAATCTGTAATGTTCAAACTGTTGTATTAAAGTGTACAATCAAGATGGAAGCTTTGCTTTGCCTGGCAGATATTTCAGAGAAATTTGTGCTAGTGAACTGAAAGGTCAGTTTTTAACAACAAGAAAAAGGAAGAATTACTATACGGTTTGTGTATCTTACATTAGTCCTATTTAAATTTAAAAATATACTAGATGATTTCAGGAAAACTAGTTCACATGTAATGAAACAATCTTAATGCCTTAGGGTAAAGATCTTTGTTACTGAATTCATTTTGGTTTCCCTCTGGAACTGTAAGTCATTCACATATTAAAATCTTAAGTTGATTCCAAACCCCAGAAATTCAAATAAAGTACCTATTTATGGAACCTATTGTTTTCATGGCCAACTTTTTTCTTTCCCTTGGGCAACTCATGTTTACATTTACAACCAGTATTTGTGAGGTGTTTCCTATGCTTGTTACTGGGGAACAGTGCTGTATATTCTTTAGCTTTATTTGGTCAAGATATAGTTTATCTTGCTGGAGACATCTATTTCATCTGCTTCATGTAACTTCACCATTTTTTTCCAGAAAACAGCTTTGTGTTTTATTTGGAAAAATAAACAATACTCATCCCTGAATGTGGAAACAGAAAAAATAGTTGTGAACATGTGTGAGTGCATACTCATCATCCAGAAATCATTCTGATAAACAGTGTTAAACAAAGCATTATTAATAATTCAATGAGGTAGACAGCAGAAAAAATAAAGGCCAAAGACACTGTTTTTTTCTAGCTGAACAATATTTTAACATTTTAAGTGTTACCTCCTCAGCCAGAAGTAATGGCCGAAATCAGCAGAATTGAAAGTTCTGTGATAATTGGTCAGAAAAAGAGCTGAACTTAGTTCTGAGGAGCTGGGATAAACACACCTGCATTTCTAAATGCCCAGGGAGCCTTTGTGAGGCTTTAAAAGATAAAAAGCTAAGTAAATCAGTCCCGGAATTTCATTGCCTATCTTATGTTAAAATGCTGCACTTAATGAAGATTAATCAAGGTGATGTTCCTTCCATTGGCACCATCACCCTTTAGCACCTGTACAGAATCATTTATGTAAAATGGCTGATATTATAGTGCCTCTTACTTGAGACCTCAATTAAGATTAAAGTGTATGAGGTGCATTAAACTATTGAAACAAATGAAAATACAAAGATGCAGACTGGTAGAAATCAGTGAAGCCCGCTGATGTGCACTGGTGGATCCTTTGGGCACCCACAGTGCTTCAGTTCGTCACTGCTCTTTGTCCTAAATTCCTTCTAGCTACACTCATATGCACCAGAAGACATTTCTCCAAAGAAAGATGATCAAGTGCTTAGAAAGGGGGTCAGGAATTTTGGAGGTCCTGGATCCATTTTCAACTGTTAGACATTTCCTAAGCTACCCGAAGAATGTCTATGTGGTCTTTTGCAAGCAGATGCAATGTCACACAGTTTGTGTTCCAAGCTGGATGGCTAGGTGCCAGCTCTAAACTGGATGATGCCATATTTATACAGTGTCAACAGCAGTGAGCCTTGACTGGGGCCTTTGTCTTCTCTGTAAAGCAGATGCAAATATCATTAATTGAAAAAAGATTAAAATCAGTAATCTGATCTTATTCTTCGTAGATATGCAAATTCATGGTCTGTTTCTTGCTTGGGAAGAATTTAGGAACTTGAGGGGAAAATAAATGAATTTAAAATGGAGCAAAGCGCCAACATCCTCTTTCCCCAGAAAGTGACTTTATGAAGGACTGAAATGACTAATATCAAATAGTCAAGAGAGATGCAGTTAGGCCTGAGCTGATCCTGCTGGATAAAACACATATGGAACATATCAATGTTAGCAGTATTGTCCGAAAGAGAAAATCCCTTCTTCAGCCTGTGTCTGTTACTTCCTCCTTGTATCTGAACGTAAGGAGCTCTTGCACTCATAATCATGTCATGAGATCAGTCTAGTTTTCTTCTTCTCCTGCGCAGTCATAACCCTTGGCAGGTAAGTTATTTGCATTTTATTGTAGTATTGTATCTCAAGACATTCTTTGCAATAATATATTTCTCTTCCATCTGATCAACCTTTTAAAAATGTCCTTCCTGTCTTCAACTCTGTTTTACAATTCCAGTGGCTAACAGTTCTTATTCCCCTTTCTCCTACCACAGCTTTCCATTTACCAATTCCTTGGCTTTATCTGCCTCTCCAATTCTGACTCGCCCTTTACCTTACAGTTCACTCTTTTCTTTTTCCCTGTCACAATACCAGTGCTATGGAACATGATGACAGTAATCCTGAAATATGTCATAAGTAACTGTTAATAATTTTTACCATTATGTCCTTTTGCCCTTCTCTGCTGTCCCTTTTCATTAATTTTCTGCATTCATCCTCTTCCTCTATATTCTACATTCCTAACTTTTCTGGGGTTTCTTTCTCCTGTCCTTGGGCAGCGACTTAGGAATGCCTCAATGAGGATTGAGTTTGATTGTAAATTCTTATTTTAGATGGAGGAGGAAGAAGCAATTTGTACAATGAGTTCAAGAAAAATGAAACATATAGATCCCTAACAGAAAGGAGGAGCTGGATGGGAGAATGAAGGATGGAAAGAATATTTCTGTACAAAAAAAAGGAGTTAGAGGAGTGCCAGCTGAAACAACTTTGTTTTCCCAGACTCCTAATACATGCAGGCAAAAAGGTGAGAGAACTAGAAATTTTTCAGTACTGCTTAGTTTTACCATTGTCCCACTAGAGATTCCCCCTCCTGGTGACTGTTCTCCCAGGAGTACATTGTCATAGCCAAGAACAGAAGTGGGGAAT